>JADRCD010231194.1:0-11420 GCA_019843815.1 Montemys delectorum
ATGATGATAAGGAGGGGGAAGAATAAATCTGACAGAGAAGGGAGGAGGAGGCAGAGAAAGAAGGACAAGTGGATATAATTTAATGTACGAGAGAAGAATTTTAAAAAATAGTCATCAGGAAGGTAGGCTTAGACATAACAGTAACAAGTCTACCCACCAAGGAAAGCTCAAAGACACACAGATTCACTGATGAGAACTTTCAATCTTTAAAAAAGTGTCACTGTGCCTCAAATGTGGCAAAGAGTACAAGCAGAGCCAGGATGCCAGTTACCACCAGGGTGTCAAAACATTGTGAACAAACAGTAAAATTAGAAAAGTGCAGACTAGTGTATGAGAAGTCCTCAGAACAATACTTCCAAACCAAATCCAACAACAGTTAAGTTTATATGCAATGTATCATTTATACATACATAGATGTGCATATATTCTTTCATTTTCATTTTTACTCAAATATTTTTATTATAATTCTTATAATTTATCCTTGTTAATGTTATTGAAGCAATAAATACAGTGAAAAATCTGCCCATATACAAAAAATACCCATGCAATACTAATACTGTCCCCTTATGTGATAAACATATTCTGAGGAACATTTTTTTATCTAGCTGTATAAAAATGTTGTGTGTCTTTGCTCATTCTGGCTACTTGAAAAATGAAATTTTTGACATAGAGCTGATTAATTCTAAACATGGTATTTCTATGTCATACATGTATTTAGATATGGTAGTGCTTCTGGTTTTGAGAAAATTTAAATGTGCTAATATGTAAGGAAAACTTACAGTCTCAAGAGGTGTTACCCAGAATGAGAGAGTAAGAGATAAGTTGGGTAGAAGTGGGACAAGGGGTACTTCAGCTTCTTGTTTCATTTAGAGTTAATTGGTTATGGTCTGTGATGAACATTATTTATCAAGTTTCTTTCTTTTTTTTTTCTGCTTCTTCTTTTCCTAACCACAATCATTGTTTATCTTTCTCACTATACTGCATATTTACTCTCTTCATTAACTTACATTTACTTTTCTATTAAAGCACTCTATACATTAAAAGGCTAATTTCCCATCTCTTCTACCCTACCAGGGTAGAGTTTCCTTGTCCTTTTTATTCTTGCAAAATTTAAAGTTTCAAAATTTGGAGAAAGAATACCGATAGGCAAAAACTGTAAGAGTTGCATAAAAGAAAAGACATAGCTTACCAGCTTTTCATCTTAATTTGTCATTTAGCTTGAGTCTTGGCATACTGAAGGGGGTGAACAAAGCTTGCCAAATGAGGAAACAAATAAGGACCTCACTAGTCTGTTGCCTATTTGGCTTTATGTGATTTTTACCATTTCTTCCTTCTGCCATGATCATGGGAACAATCTCTTGCTGAAATACAGGAAATGGTACTGGTTCATTATTGTTCTTTTTTGTAAAGGTGATTATATTCACCTACTATGGGTATTATTTTTATAGTTTTCCTTCTATGCATATGCTAGGACCCCTTTAGACCTGGGAAAGCAGTAGATCAGATACTACTGAATGGGGGGGGGTTGGTATGCAGAGACAACTTAGAGAAGTTTCCTTCTCATAGTCTTTCTTCTAAAAACTGAAGTTTCATAATTCAGAGAAAAATATGAATGGTAAAAAACTGATAGCAATTCATAACTGTGTTCTCTTAAACTTATATTAGCAGAGCTAAAAACATACTTTTTATTCTCTCATACACTTCATCCTGACTGCAAGTTTCCCATCCCGCCAGTCCTCCCAGTCCTCCCCACCCCTCCCCCTCTCTCCTAGATTTATTCTACCTGCACTTTCCTGGGAGGCCTACAAAACGAGAACAATAACAAAATTTAAAAAAAAAAAAACAAAAAACATATCATTGTAAGTAGTCAAGTCATCAAGATCTATTTACAATATAACTATGATAGAAGAAATGCATTCCTAGCATTATGCTTCAATAAAGTTCCTTCAAGTTACCAAGTATTGATACATGATGCTAATGGAATGTCTTCAAGTGGACTGTCCTTTTCAACCTAAATATTAGTCTTTAAAATATGAATTCTTTGGAATTGCACTTCAATTATGAGTTTCTAAAAATTTACCCAAGAAGGGAAAACTTGTTCTGCTTAGGTTTTTTTTTTTTTTTTGGGGGGGGGGGGGCGGCTGAAAATGATGTAACCTATTAAACCTTCATTAGAAGTCACTACCAACCTTCAGAGCACTCTTCTAAGTGGATAAGGTCATTGATGAGGGAATCTTTCTTGACACTGAAGTAATGTTTGTTTAATGCATACTCCTCTGTCATTACCTTTTCCTTGACACTTATGTTCGTTTATTCTAAGAGTCCACTGAGAACTGGCACAGGATTGGGAAGCGTGTGTACAACATGAGAAATGCATTTCTTCTTCTTCAAGAAATAGAGGTAGTATACTGAAAATATAGAAAGGAACTCATCTTAATTTTTTTAAAAAAAATTACTTTGCTCTTTGAGTACTATTATCTAGCAAATTATACTGTAAGCAACATACAATTACATTTTCAACAAAAACTCACAGTGTATACTTATATAAGCTAATGTAAGTAAAGGAATTTACCAAGTAAAACTGAAACAGCTGACAGATGAGCTATATTTAATGAACCATTGATTTAAAAACAAAAATTCCTGAGTGGACTTAAAGAGAGTCATTTCCATAATTCATTTGATAGTGTTTCCTTTGTTGAAATAAATGCACAGACTATTAAGGCACTGTATAAAAGTAAAATAAGCAAGCGCATTACAGTTGTATTCCAAACATTTTAGTAACCTTTGTGATGGGCCAGTTCCCAGTTCAGGACTCAAGTATCAGCCTAAACCATGCTCCACTTGAGTTGTACATAATTTTCTTTTCAAACTCTTCTTTAGGAGCTAGTGTCTGTTACAGCAGTTACCTATAGTACAACCCATTTCCCATTTGATTTAAAATTACTTTTTAATGTAGTAGCCTACTTAGTGAGATTTTCCAAGTTTTGTAACTTTTTCCTAATTAAAATATCAATCTTCTGTGGACTAGGTTAGCTATCAGATACTAGCTAGGGTGGCATTGCAGAGGGACCAAATTGCTTCCTGCTAAGCTCAGTGTGACCACTTGGACCAGCCTGATCTTGGCAGTCTTAGCATTTTAGGAAGTATTATGGTTAATTTTATTCTAAGTTCACTCAAACAAAGTCAAATTGTTCCATTGCTGTGAGTGTTATACTCAAACTTACCTGGTAAATTTCTGGTCATAACTTACAGAAATTTTAGAATTGGAAAGAACCTTGAAGTTTGCTGTGTTCATCTCCTTACACTTTTACATTTAAACTAATATTAAGTATACAGTAAGGTGTTCTAAGAACGTTAGTGATGTAGTAGTGTTGGGCAAGGTCCATTGCAAACAGGATAATCACTCTTGGACAGTTTTAATTAGGCTTTGTATTAGATATCATATTCTTTTTATTTAAATCAAAATATGTTTTATAATATGGAAACACATACTGTGAAGGACAACGCTGCATGCTACAGATGAAAAGACTTTTGCACATAGTTCAACATTTTTATTTTTAATTGGAATATAATACCTATGTATTTACTTTAAACTACATTGTGATGTCTCAATACATGTATACATTGTGGCTGGCCAATTCTGGGTAGAGAATCAACTCTATATCAGTAGAAGGTAATCATCATCCACAATGCTATAATGTTGCTTATTTGATCACAGTAGGTCCACACATCTGACAGTTGAGTAGAAACCTGCCACCTCAGAACTTCCCTCTCCTACAATTTCTCAATAAGGGAGAAATTCATTTCCTATATATCTTTGCTATGAGACTTTCTTTTGGCTACCACAGGACATTCTAAGCAGTCTCCAAAACTGCTCAGGAATAACATCCTAGCTCTTTTCCCTTATAAAAACATTGATGTGATATTGGTAGGACACAAGATGTAATTCCCTAGCTTGTACATCCCTCAACAGAGCAAGTCTGAGCATGTTCTAATGACTTTCTAGCATTCTGCAAGTAACCAGAAGCCATTAATCATATGGCGTGACCTGACTTCTCTCGCTATTTCAACTCTCCCTTGGATCACTGCTTACATAGCTGCTTTCATTCAAGTGCTTGCTGCTAGTTAAGATCTTAGAAGAAAACTTTGAGTTGAATTTTACCTCAGTCATGAGACATTGAGTTTCAAAAATGATTCCTACTTCCATTTTCATGGGAAATATTACCGTGTTTAAGTTTTCCATCTCTACATATGTCATGTTTCCAGTTAAAGTCTTCAGCTATCTTCCTGCCTCTCTATTCAAGGGTAGAGAGAGCTTTTTGCCAACAGATATAAAAGCAAGCAGGCTGTCTCAGGGTGGGACATATAGGTTTCCTAGGTGGATTTAGTTTGGCTTGAAATCAAATATCTAGCTTATTGATAATACTGGATAAGGCATCTTAAACATAACAAAGTTCTAAAATTAACATGCCACAAATTGGATTTTCTTTTCAGAAGTGAATTCTCCTACCTATTTTCACAAAGTATAGTCTATCCAAAGATACAATATTGAAGTTCCAGCAAAGGTGCCCTATCTGTAAGAAGAAAATAATGAATCTAAGAAGACTGGGATTGTCACCGTCATTGCTTCCTTCCAATCCCAATTTGAACCCTCATAGGTTGGTTATATGGCCTAAACTTCTCAATTTCCATGGTTACTTTGTCTATATTGGCAGACCATATTTTAATTAAAAATAAAATTAGTGTTAGTTTTGTATTTATATCATTTCCACCTCTCTTTCCCCCTCTCATTCATAGCCTCTTATTTTATTATTATATATAAATGTATATATATGTATATATATATTGAGAGAGAGAGGGAGAGAGAGAAACAGAGAGAGAGAGAGAGAGAGAGAGAGAGAGAGAGAGAG
Organism: Montemys delectorum; assembly: GCA_019843815.1. Lineage (NCBI taxonomy): Eukaryota > Metazoa > Chordata > Mammalia > Rodentia > Muridae > Montemys > Montemys delectorum. The sequence goes on from JADRCD010231194.1 coordinate 4,911, forward strand.
AGAGAGAGAGAGAGAGAGATAACCCCCTAAGTTCATTTGGTGTCACTCATATATGTTTGTGTTTAAGGCTGACTTTGGAGATCAGGAATGCAAGTCCCTGGACAAGACTAATTCCTCCTTTCAGCAGTAATTAATTGCTTGTAGTTCCTCATTGGGGCCTGGGCCTTATGAGAGTTCCCCGCTTCACACTGGCATAGCAAATGTGGTTGTCACTGTGCAGATCTTATTTAGGTGACCATATTGCTGAAATTCAATGGGTGCAGCTTCCCTGTCATATGTAGAAGACACTGTCTTCACAGCAGATGTCCTGGGCCTGTGACTCACACAATGTTACCTGTACCTCTGTGATTTTTCCCTGAAGCTTAGATACAGGCTAGCTATTGAGTTGTAATCAAGCATTCCAGTTATTTGCTCTCTGCATTTTGAGGAGTTATGGATTTCTGAAATGGTTCCTTTTGCTGAAAAAAAAAAAAAAGCTTATTTGTTAAAGTGTGAGCAATTCATTTATTTGCAAGTCTAAGGATAAGCATTTATAATGTATTTAAATATTATACTGGTGTAAGTACAATAGGTTCGTTCTCTTCTCAGTCTATGGTCTGTCTCTCTAGCCACAGCGAGTAGAGGAAGGTTACAGTACCAAGAATGAATACCTTCCTGTTGAGCTGGCTTTAAATCCAATGAGAAAGCTTCAAAATATGATGCCATAATGTGTACCCTCAGGAATATTGTATCATGCTTGTCACTGTAGTTCCCAGGTTTTACAGCTGTGTCTTATGGTTGATGGCTTTTCTCTCCTGAAAGTTGACAAAACTTCCAACATAAAGTTCAGATACTGTGAGTGCTACTCCCAGATCAGTTCCAGGTCAGTTCTTTAAAAGCCTCTATCTGAACTGTATGGTTTACTCAGGCATGGAGTCTTAACTTAAATTCTGAGAGGCAGTCATGGGCAAGAGCGATAACCTATTGATTGGCTTTGTATATAACATATACCATGATCACTGTTATTACAAGACACAATGCTTTTACTATTTGTATTGCCTTGCAAGGTATGAATGAGGTTTCTACTCAATTTTCACTTTCCTTACATATCTTTTTTCATTTTTTGAGCTTGTTTATTATGCAAACTCCATAAAGAAAGCTACCTTATCTGTTGGATCAGCTTGGGAGAATCTTCTTGAACCACAAAGTCCCTCTCTGAGAAGGCAATATCCATAGCAAGAGTGTACTCTAAAAATTTGACATGAAGAGTTAGTTTTCTGTGAGTGAAATTTTCTCATTTTATTAAAGGGAAATGGATATCAAACTTCATGTGAAATAATATTTCTTTGGTTAAACAGGGAACAGAGAATGCCTGACAAAAGTGATAATAAACCAAAGAAAACTGAGCTCAATCCATTAATTCTCAGCTGACCACAACTGTGACCTTAATTGACAGCTTCCTCTTCACTGTTGTTTTGGGGAAAACATCAAGATCTTATTTTACCAGAGCACACTCCACTATCTACAGTCTCTAAATATGTTTGAGCTCTCATTTCTAAAGAACTGAAGCCTTGCTAAGGAGTAATAAACAAATACACCGTATCACCCTGGGAACTGTTGTCACCAACATCCACAGCCAAGGACAGCAGAACTCAACAACAAAAACAAACAAACAGACAAGTTTAGATATTGATACCATATAGCTCAGAAACAGAAGGATGTGAGCAGGAAGTACAGTGACCGTGACAAGAATATACAAGAAACCACCCGGAAGAATATCATGTAAAATTGCATTAATATGGAAAGTTCTGAAAGGAACATTCCTAAGAATGGACATGGTTGAACCACCTTTGAAAGTACACTGAATTAAGTAAGGTAGAGTCTTTTAAGTGTTGTTTTTCTTTTCATTCACAGCACTTCCTTTGGCTATTAATGAAATATACAAAGTGTGTTCACTCAACATATTTCTTTTCATGGCTGTATACACACTTGCATAATTTACAAACTTGTATACACACTTAGAAAAATGCTTATGGATCTTAAAGAATAGAAAAGAATATACTGTGCTTTTTTAAACTATATTTCAGATATTTGACTCAGGGCATGTTCAAGACATGTTCAAGAATCTTTACTGAATGAGTATAAATGAATGAAGGTGTTAGAAATAACTGGTTATTCACACAGTATATTTGTGGGAGTTGCTTATTTTGTTGGAGCCTCTGGTGCTATTTAAATTTTTTAATTCTGACTAGAGAAAAATCTGCAACCATTATGGAAGAAACAGAGAAAGAGCCAAGCTGTAATAAGCTTTAGACCCATTGTTAAATGTCCTTGACTTACATGTAAACAATTTCAGAGGGCTGTGGTTGTTTGCCATGACCTAGGCTAACTCTAAAACCAAAAGATATTTTAACTATTGCTTATCAAATGCTATGACTTTTATGAAAACAAGGTTCTAGCAAATAAAAAAGCATTTTTTTCATCATTTTAAACATTAGTTTGTGAGCAGTAAGCCACTGGATCAGATTCCAGAGCCACAGAGGTGTTGGCTTGAGCTCTACAGACAACATCAAGCTTAAACTCACACGTTTTTCGTTCTGAATGTATATACATTGAAAGCCAGTAACATGTGAAAGGAAACTTATGCTCAATGATTATTTACTTTGGGCTAAAAATGAATACCACAGCTGGATTCTTTCTACATCGTTTTCTTCCTCATTTGGCCACTGCATTTGCGAATAAGAACATGAGATTCTTAGAGATTTTTGTATTGTTATAAAAATGTAAATTCCACTTTTCTTTATTGTAAGAGGCCAAAGGGCCTCCTCTATAAAGGGCCTCTCTGATAAAGTTCCTCTTATTCTCTCTCTCCTAGTATACTTTCCCCACATATATCCTTCATTTTACAACCAGTTTTACCTTTGATAAGATCATATTTTACCTCTGCAGGAGAGACATACTTAGCTTTCACCTCATCCATGACAAGATGCAGTCTCCCATGTCATCTGTAATATAGCGATGCAAACATAATTCGCGTTGACAGCCTACATTAGAATTCCATACGACTAAGCACAGCGATGCCCAGGCTTCAAGACCTGAACTTGTTAATTACACTACAGAAGGGTTTCTAGTTTGCATTTTTAGCAAAACACATGTTTTATATCCACTGAAATGTTATTTTTCATCAGAAAACTCATAGAGCAGCCTGGTTAAATCTGTATTGTGGCCTTGACTGAGAAGTGTTTTTCAAATTAAGGGTTTATTTATCCAGCTTTCTATTGTCATTTGTACTAAGGAATTTTTACATCATTGTTGAGACTCACAGAATGACTTTTAAGAAGCAAGTTGCTATCAAACATACATTTAGTCTTTGATTCCCTAAGCTAGTGCACACCTTTGTGTAAATGTGAGCATGTGGTGTGTGTGTGTGTGTGTGTGTGTGTGTGTGTGTGTGTGGACTTATTGTATAGTATTGGCTGGCCTCAAATTCATTATGTATTCTGCCATCACTCTGAATCTCTAATCTTCTACATCATCTCTCAAGTGCTGAAGATTACTGGTCTGCAGCCCTAGACTAGGTGTATGTGGTGCTTGGCTGTCAAGCCACAGCATTGACCTTGTTACAGAAGTACTCTAGTAATGAACGACATCTCTACTACCCACCTTAAGCCAGCTTTTGATATCTTTTAAATTTTATTATGTGGATGTTTTATCATTATGTAGCTACAAGCTAATTTCAAACAGCAGATTGTTATTAAATTACAAAAGAAAAAGTCATAATCACTAACACACATGTAACTTTGAGACATAGTTTGTTCTCTCATCATACCGATTCCACACTTCAAATGTGAATCGTCTGGTGTGAATCAGTAGCACTCCTACTTAACAGAAGATTGAAACGTTAAAGTTGCAGGCATCTGAAATATAGTATGTGTGTGTATATGAACCACATGCATGCAGGAGCCCACAGATAGCAGAAGAGGAATCAATTCCCTTGGAACTGGAGTTACAGACAATTGTGAGCCACAATGTGGGTGTTAGAAATCAAACCAGGATTCCTCAAACCCTCTGCAAGAAGAGTGAGCACTCTTTACCCCTGAGCCATCTCTCTGCCACTGCCATCCCTCATGTTCATTCACCTTTAATTTGTTCATCCTCATCATACTCTTTTTGTCTTCAAGAACAAAAGACTTCAGTAAATGCTTAGCATACAATAGTGCTAATATGAGTAATAACTAAATTTATGTTATTTATAAGTTTAGCTTATAGTAATCCTACCCCCTGGATTGTAAAGGTGGATTATTTCCAGGCTATGCAAGGGTAGGGCTAGAGTTAACATCTAGAACAGAAGCTGCAATTACTCTTAAATAAATACATGAACAACTGGTAGTCCATTTCATTTACAGTCTAAAGAGAAGCCAAGTAGTGTTTCAGGATTGCTGTCACTTTTAATGTCCTTTGAAAAATTAGACAGTGAGCTATTCCAGCCATCCTCTTAATATGTCCCAGAAATTACTGTCTAGTATATAAAACTACTCACCGAACTTAATTACAGCTGAGGATTTTGAATTCCCCATTGGTTAATGTTTTCCACTGATATGCTTCCATTTTTTTCAAAGCATTTGTGGATACCAGATAGTTTCCATTATAAAATACTAAAGTTATAATTAAATCCCTCAAGGATTATTAAATAAAAACAGTGTGACATCTTTGAAATAGAGATTTAAAAACATACTTTGGGAAGCATAGATATAGGGAGGATTAAAAGTAAGATGAACCTTATGATTTTTTCTAGCAATATACCGTTTCCAAATCACTTAATTGGTCTTAACATGGCAGCATAGATAGATAAATTAAATTCCAGTATAATTCAAGGCAATGATTACAGACTTTGTGGATTCAACTGTCTATTTATGCATAGCAATGTGGGACAGGTCATGTCTAGATATGTGTGCTAGGCTTTCCTAGACAATTTCTACAAAACAAACAGTGTCCACGATCCTTCAATCCTTCCTATAGACTATTCTACCCACCCATCTCACTAGTCTATTGTGTGATTTATTTATAGTTCTGATAATAATTGTCATTGACAAATGATGTTTGAAAGACTACTAAGAAGATGAAGTCACAAACTAATATGCTATACATATTAGTATTTTCAAAGACAATACTATAAACTGCCTTCGGATTCAGTTTTTTTTTTATATTTAAATTGTTATATGTTCATGAAGTATCTTAGTCAATTTTGGTTGCTTTAAAATACTGGATATTTAAGAAGGAAATGTATTTGTGGGTAGAAATTGGAGATCAGATTTCTAGCACATTTGGACTCTTGGACAGCTTCCTCACTCTGGTTTGGAAACAACTAAGGAATAAGCTTTCTCCCATCTCTTCTTGTAAGGATACCGTCTCTTTCATAAGGGCTTTACTTTCATTGCCTAATTATTTACTAGTGACTCTACTATCAAACACCATCACACTGGATATCAGACTTTAGCAGAAAAAGTTGTGGGAGATGCATTCAATCTACCAGAAATTTTATTGTGACCACTTGACCAAGGAAAAGTCTAGTTCCAGGCTTTCCAAACTAGAAAAAGTGTAAGTCACTACAAAACAAGCTCACTAGAGCAAATTGAAATTAAGAATCAAAGATAGGGAAAGAGAGAGATGGTTCACTTGTTAAAAGCATTTGCAGAAATCTCAGGTTCAGTTCCTAGCACACATAAAGGGTATCACCACTGGCTGTAACTCTACATTCAGTAGACCTTATACCCTTTTTTCATTTCCCGGCACTATATTGCACATGGTGCACTTACACACATTCAGAGAAAACAGGCATACACTAAGAAAGAGAGAAAGAGAAGAGAAGAAAGAGAGGAGAAGAGGAGAGAAGAGAAGAGAAGAGAAGAGAAGAGAAGAGAAGAGAAGAGAAGAGAAGAGAAGGAAGAGAGAGACAGAAAGAGAATAAGAAATAATTAAGGGTAGGACTGGAGAACAGATGACACAAAGACTTAATGACATCTTTCACAAGTTGGGGAAAGCATTGGAGTTGAAACTACTAAAATATACTTCGGAAGACAACGTTGTATATAGAAGGAGGTAGTGAAAGGAACAAGCAAGGAAAAAAAGAGTATCTATTTCACAATCCAGACTTCCAGGTAAGAAGGGAAGGAGTAAATCAAGAAAGACAGCAGCAGTTGATACAAGGTGGAAAACTTCAGGATGATGAGGGAACTGTAAAATGTTAAACTTGAGTGAGGTAACTCAGGCCCAGAAAGACAAACACCTTGTTCTCTCTCATATGGAGATCCTAACTTTGAATGTTCAGATTTGTGTTCTCAACCAGGAGTACCTGCAAGGATCACAAAGGAGAGAGAGGAACCTTTCAGGGAAAAAGCTTTTCTGGATGGGGTACAGTAGAACACATGTCATGTGTTTGAGTAGAGACAGTGACTACTGGAATGGAAAGGTTTGAGGGCAGATGGGAAAAGGAGGATGAGAGACAGAAGTTTCGCAAAGAAGACCTTTTAA
>JADRCD010231195.1:0-18849 GCA_019843815.1 Montemys delectorum
TATAGAGCTCATGGGTAGAGGTGTGAAGTTATATAAAATCGGGGCGAGGGAACAATAAAAGTGAGCCTTATAGGAGTCTCTGATGGTCTTTGCAGTTGTTTTGACTCATTTCCTAACACTTCCTTCAAGCCTGGTTATTGTCACTTCCAGCTAGTATGCCACCTAACAAAGGGTATATTCAGACTTGAGATCCCTAACACTTACGTCCACCTTCCCACTTACGCATATGGACAGGGATATACCACTGCTCTCCTCTTGCTCCCATTAGGGATAAAGAATCCTGTGACTAACCGCCCTCTGGTAGTTTGTGGAACACACTCTTCCAGAAGACAAATTGGACTGGTAGGAGCAGAGAAGGTGGGGCGGAGAGACCTGAACAAACTGCTAGATCATAGAGCATCCACTACATCACTTTGTATCTGAGCTGCTGTGAAACTTAGTCAGAGATACCAGAAGTTGTAAGTAGTCACTTACAAAAGAGAAGGGAGCTGGTAATTCAAAACAAGGTAACTTGAACACTAAATAAAATACTTCTTTCTTTTTTTAAAATGAAAACAAAACATCTAAGAAGAGATATCCTTTAACATTTTCACAAAATAGTATTTTTGCTAAATTATTCCTCAAAAAATTGGTTTGGTGTGAAAAGAACCCCCACTAAAGAACAATGTGATTGCTCTTTAGTGAATGGTTAAAATGTGCTCTGAGGGAATGTGTTTGATTTTAAATATAATTAATTTGACTAACTGTATTTTACATTACATATCACAGTTATAGTCTGTTCAAACATTAGAGCTCTGGTTTAAAAATATGTTCATATATTCCTGATTCCTTTATGTTTTCAGTGGAATCTAAAGGTCATGGTTGGAAAATAATAAAATTATGACTGAAAAACAATCATAAAGAATAGCAATCACTGAAAACTCGATTTAAATAAATGCTATAGTCATTGGAGTCTCAAGACAAAGTACTCACAGGCTGGGAGGACAGAGGAGAGGGCCGGGAGCACAACTCCTCCTCCTTATACCCCGGGGAGTTGAGGTGATGGACGATTTTGTTACTAAATGTACAAAGACGTTGCTTTGTCACCAGAAGCTGGCTCTGCATAGCAACCTGTCAACCTGAGTGCTGAAGGGAAGAAGTGGTTGGGATCATTTAACAAACAAGATCCATTGGTCATTGCATGCGATGTTACAAAAAAGCCTCTTAGTAATCAAGATCATCAGTAGGGTTCTGAGTATGTGTGGTATCAGCAACACAGGATGTCAAAGAAGATGACCATTTCAGCCCGGGAGTTCGAGATGAGCCTGTTAACTATCAACGTGTTACCCCGTTTGTTTAAATGTATTTGCCATATGCAAAAGCTCTTTATAATTCACATTAATTTCACAGACTCACCATAGCCTAAGTTATTCTTTAAGACATTAACAAGTCTCTCTTCCCCCTTGCCCCCTTGTCCCTCCTCATTCCCCTCTCTCCATCACACTTTGCTTAGTGGCCTAAGAGAAACTAAATAAATCTACAGTAATGAAGGTAGGTCATAACAATTCCTGAGAGAACAGGATGAAAAAAAAATTGTAAGAACACAGAGGCTTGAACCACATGCCTAACAGTTAGGCAAACAACATTTACAAATTTGCACTCAATAATATGGAATATATATTTTCATGTGCATATAGGGTGTTCATAAAATGACAACATTCCAGGCAAAAAGTAGTTTTCAGTAAAGGTTAAAAGCTCTGCTTGTGCTTCTTACAGCATGTCACAATGATAATATGCAGTGGGGGCAGTCTTTAGGGGAAAATGCATAATAGTAATTGCACACAGAAAAGATAGTGGGTTGGAAACTCTCCCTTACTATTATCCATTTAAAGGTGATAGGAGAACAGAAAAATAAAACTCAGTGAAGTTTAAGGGAACACACAGAAGGACACGGCCAGTGGTGGGCAACACTGGTCGCAGGTGGTTATCCATTCCACATTTGAGCAGAACATATATTTTCCATTTAAACTTTTAGTGCAAGAGTCTCATCTCCATTAATCCTCGAGGTATCTCCTGGACTACTTTAGTCCTTCCTGACAATACCCCATGCCCATGAAAGTAGCTCTATAGCCTTTGCTTGCAATCAGACCACACAGTAACAAACAGGTCTTTCTATTTCCCCTAACTATGGGTTTCTGGCCTTCATAATGGTGTTTTTCTCTCTCCAAATGCACAAGCAACTGATCTCTATCTGGTGGCACAGTAGCTCTTCTTACGGCTTAATTGGTAACTTTTATCCACTTGTACTTTGAAAATAAATTAATCCCCACAGTATTTACAAACTCTGTTGGCACCAAGCCAAAACATTTATGAATGACAAAGCTCTGTGGGATTCTTATTTATGAGTTGACTTCTCAATTCCGGGAACAATAATTTCATATCCTACTTCTGTAATGAGTACGTTTGCTATAGGCAAACCTTCTTTTGATAACACTGGCACAGAAAGAGCCTCAGAGAAGAGCGGTTCAATGAAAGTGATGTGTGTACATCCAGAAAGGAACTTTGAAGGATCCTCAAGAGCTGATAATATGTGAAAGTGGATTAACTGACATGGGTTGATTTCTCCTGGCTTCACCAAGTCTGAATTGTGAACATGAATAAATAATGTATTAATTTAGATCTAGACAGTGTTTTTCACAAGATACAGTGCAGAAATTGAAACATAGTGTCCAAGATGAGGCCCAAATACTGTATTGTGATATGGGTTCCATTGTTCCTCAGAGGGACAATTATTTTAATAGGACCTATGTCTCTATCTAATATTTGCTGGTCATTTGTTTGCCCAAATTCTGCTTGCAAGCAGCTAAAAGAGTCCTGATATGTTTATCACTTACACTTTTGTCAAGCTAGGTAATCTAAATATTATTATTCATTGAATGACCTAGGTTAGACTTGAGTGAAAAACATTTTCATTCATTTCTCAAAAATCTATCTTTTTAATTATCTTTTACCACATAGAACTAACTTTGAACATTGTATTCATGTACTCTTCCTCACACATCATAGTTATTTCTTCTCACTTTCCATCTTTTGTAAAGTTGATAAGTTGCATCCTGTGGTCTATTTCTCCAAAGTGACATGATGGAGGAATATTTATTATGCCATGAGAAACACTTTGTAGTACCAACTGCAAACATGACATTATCCATTCTGGTAAAACCAATTTTGGAAGTACTTCCTCAATCGGCTCAGGATCCAGAATAGAGATAGTAGCTAAGACAACACAGAGGACAGCAAGGGATTCAATTCTGCATTCAGATTAGACAGGGAGACAAAGTTCTTTATCGTAATGGGTATCGACACTCTAGGGAGACCAGAAGCCAGAGCAGGTCTAGTACATTGCAAGTAAGAATGCCTCCAACAGAAATCACCCTGAGAATGGTGGGACTCTAAAAGAGCAGACCCACCTATGTGACATCTTGAAACCAAGGAGTTATGGTCCTCAAATGAAAAAAGAACATCATGTTGAGCTCAGCCCACAACAGACTCACAGGGGACACACAGAGATGGCTGCTGGGATCAGCATGCTCAGCAGGGTCAGGAAGAATGTGGACTCTACTTCTGACCAGAATCAGCAGCATAGTCGATTTATTCTAGTGTACCAATATGACAAAATGAACACAGTGACTTAGTAAAAGCATGGGATTCATTACTTTGTAAGAATAATATCAATGATTATAACCTACATTTTGAAACTCTGACTGAAAATGGGCACAGGCAGATTCTCACAGTCTTTCCAGTGATGCATTTCTAGAGTAAGGTTTTCTGTTTCATTCTTCCCCATGTTTAATGCCTCTCAAATAAATAGTCCCAGACCTGCTTTTGGTCATTAACTCTTTGTTCTAACTGGTCACCTACCAAATGAATAATAATTGTTCTAATATTTAAGGTAATTTATGTTTTGATGATAAAACTCTGGATGAAATATTTCTCCCTTTATAACCTTTTCTTCCTAGAAGTGCATTATTGTTAGTGACCTAATTCTCTGTATAGACTAAAAAGTTGCTGACTTTTACAATCTCAGGCAAATTTCTGCAGGTATTGAGGTATGATACTTTTACAAACTATTATTTACTTACATCAAATATTTAATTTCTTATACCCTCTTTACCAAAATCATTATATTTTGTTCCTAATTGCTTTTTATACAATTTTATTTATTCATCCTACCTACCTCCTTTTCCCCTCTGATAGGGCTTCACTATTGCTCTACCTCTGTCTTCCTTTCTTTCTCTCTTATTATATGTTTACCGGAATGCTAAAATTTAAAAGACTCTCCTCTCAACAAATACCTAATCGTTTATCTTGTCACTCAAGAATATCACAGAGCCACTGTCTTGGAGATGCTCGGGAAATGTCAGATATCTTTGGCTTGTCATTTCACCATCTGCTCCTCACTACAGCTTCTGTTTTGAACCTTTGCCTAGGCACATGGATGATTCACTATCTCATGGTGCTGATGACATTTCCCCAAGTGTTAAAGCTCAGGCTTGTGGTTAATCAATTCTTGGATCATACAACCATTTGAGCTCTGTGACTCTTGCTACAGAATCCATGTGTCCTTTGTCGGGGCTCTGGGCTCAGGTCTTTACTATGTCAAAGGCTTGTGACATACTGGAGTGAGATAGTTCAAGTGTTGCCAGGTTTTCTCTTGAAGTGAGAGGACCTTCACCAGGAGCATTTGCCTCTTCTCTTGTTAACCAACTGTTCAGACCCTGTATAAGAGTTAACTCTGTTTCAAGAATTTACAAGACTTTTGAGAAAAGTAGACTAATGTTATGCTGGAGACTTAGAAAGCCAAAATTCCCAACAAAATTTCATCAACAAGTCATTCATTCTGAAAATTCTAGTGAATGGAAGACTTCAGAGAGCATTCACCACCATCTGAATGAAATAATTAGATGCTGGAGTTGGAAGGGAGCTTGGAAATAACTTAGCACTTCCCTTCACTTTAATTTGCAGGGGGATAAGACCCAGAGAGACTGAGTGATATGCCCAAAGTAGATTTATAAGTAAGTTGTCACATGAGAATTAGACATCAACACTGTGACAGCAATCTTAGATGAGATTCCTTTGGATGGACTCGCTCATCCTCACAGGTTGTTCTTATCAAATACTGTATACAGATTAGGAAGAGGCAGGGCATGGCACTGAAAATCAAGGGAAAGTTCGGGCTATAATATGGACTTTCATATGTGAACTACTGTATGGGCTTGGTGGAGGGACGTTCCATATTTTTTGTAAGTGGTGAAACCAGGGGTTTAGAGAAACTTAGAAGGAATGTTGATTGATGTGACTGTTGGTGGTTGAGGTGGAAGGAACGGAAAATAAGAAAGCTAACTAATGGAGGACATTCTAAGTGGTCAAGTAAGAAAGTGTTTTGTCTTTGAGTTATGATGAAAGCTGAGGGGTAAAAGAAATATTGTTACAGAAATGACCTCTCTGGAAGTATCTGTATTTCTCAAAGCTCAACCAACAAAGACAACATCTCGTGATCCTGGATTGAATCCCATGCAGCTTCTGTATTGTTGCTTCTACTTGACAGATATACCCCAGGACAGTGGTTCTTGTGTTGGGAGTGTGATTATACATGGAAAGGTTTTTTTATTATTGTCTTTGTTTCTTTGGATCTGTCCCTCAGAGGACACCTGTGACCAAGTGATGGCACAATACTGAACTGTGCAACATTGGATCATTGCAGGCTGGCCTTGCTACTTATAGGCCTGTGAGACAGTCTATCCTTTCAGTGTATGTCACTTGCCACACTTGCCACCATTTTATTTCTTCTTCATCAGCTAAGAAGTTTGCCCTTCAGTTTTGTATACCTCTCCATGAACAAATGCTGGGCACTGCCAGAACAGCATGCAGCACTGTTCAGAAGTTTGCTTCTCTTGAACATGCATAACAAGTCAGCAGCTTTCAAAAGCCATGCTTTGAAAAAAAAAAAGAGATTACTTCTAACGAAAAGAACTCTACATTTGCCATCTATTACAAAAATGCAGGCACACAGAGCTTGGAGCAAAAAGAGACAGGACAGAATAAACCGCCATTGTGTTGAATCATAAAAAATTCTAGGAGGAAAAAAGGCACAAAAGATGCCACCGTATTGAAGAAGGATATAAGGTCACAGTGGAGGGAAAAAAGTGAACTACAGTGATAAGAGAAAGTGAAATGTAATTGTGTGTACCTGAGGGTAGGCACTGCAGAAGCCCAAATCTCAGAATTGCTAACAATCAGCTCTGTAAGAACACTAATACTCTGAGGGTGGAGCACTGGAAGTCAGGGGATCAGAGAATGTAAAAGAAGTGTATTTATACCTCTGAATGTCTTTTGAATAACTGTACATACTGTTATAAAAGGGGCCATTATTTAACTTAGAAAATACATAGTTTTGCAATTGAATGAACAATCGGGTAAAAAAAATAAATGTCGAAAGATTGTAGAAAGAGGATAAAAAGAAAACTATTCTCGCTATCTCTTTCTCCTGGCAGTCACATCTACCTTTCCTCTACAGCATTTGGGCAGCATGGACTCATCTTCAGGGTCAATCAATGCATGTTAATTGTTGAATTGTGCACATGTTCTGTGCAGCCATGTTGTAGCTGTGACACGAAATAGACCGACCGAGCCTACTACAGGTAGTAGATTTCGCCTCTTTGAGTTTTGAGCTAAATTTCCTCTAGATATTTCAAGATTAATAGGGCTTGTGATTTGTGTAAACTTAGGTACAGTGTAGCCAGTCTTCCAAGGCAACACACTGGGGAAATGGCAAACAGCTAAAGGAAGTGCTGTGTTTGTGACTGTTTTCTGCCCATAGCTTGTCTCTGACTTCCACACTCCAGGAGCATCTGACTCTTGTGCACATCTTCTGGCAATGAATTTCTACCTTGAGCCTGAGAGTCTATTTGTGAGACTCCTCTCTGTTCCTCACAGCAGTTCTCTTGTTGGACTTTGAAGTCAATTCCTGTTTCTGCCTTCCTAGATGGTCCTTCAAGTGTAAGGGTCACAGCTCTTTGAAACATCTGTTGTAGGCCTGCCTAAGAAAGCACTGCACACATGGAAAGTTCTTGCAGGAGTCTGATTTGAAGAAAACCTAGCTTCTTTCTACTGGGGGAAGTGACATGTAACTGGGTATAGTTCACTTCTAATTTCTTATGACAAAAATCGTAGCACAGAATTCCTTATATAAAGCCTCCCATTTGCTCAATTGAGTGTCTGAACAGCACCCATGCTTTCATATGGCAGCCATTCTGGTGTATCCTGAAGTATATGGTCACTAGTAGGGGACAATTAAGTAATTATCTTTAGTCAAGTTCAAGTGTGAATTCTCTTTGTTTCCATAAAGTATTCCTGGAGCCTGTCCTTCCATGTGGAGATGAGATAGAACTTCTGGCATGTCTCGGGGTTTTTTGATGTAAGTTTCTGATGAAACCTTTCTGATGAAAGTTTGCATCAGCACCCACTTGGGAGGTTACATTTCTGACGCTAACACACACAAACGATGCCTTCATTCCACCAGCTTGTCTTCTTCTCTTATGAGTGTTTTATCATTAGATGAACAGAGTAGCTTTCATACTTTCCCTTTAGTCTGTCCAGTCTCTCAACCTGGTATTCTTCTGCATTCTTCTGTTCGGACTGCTCATTTCCTAGAGCACTTTCCTCTGAGGCCAATTTCACCCCAGACAGTCTATCAGTAGAAGATGAGGTGATGCAGCCTTCTTTCTTGAGATACTTTCTGCATACCACATTCTGTTGGGTTTCCTTCATCTATGGCTTCTCCTCTTCCTCTACATCTTCCTTTTCTTCCTCCTCTTATTCCTCCTCCCCCTCCTCCTTTTCCTCCTCTACCTTCTTGTCTTTTTTCCTCCTCTTTTTTTTCATGATAGGCACCAATCCTAGGACTGAAGGCAGGTATAATATTAATTACAATTATTATATAAAAGTATATATCTTTTAGAGCTGGGGATATGAGCATTGAATCCAGGGCCTCCTCATGCTTGGCAAAACACTGTACCACCAAGCTTACTCTTAAAAAACTAGAGTTATTGAGATAACATTCACATAATTCAGCCCACTTCTTTCAGATGTCCAATTTCATGAATTTAGTAAATAAAAAACCTCTTGATACCTAAACATGCCCTCTTAAACAAGACCTAAATGAGGACAATGCCAATAGACTTGGTATTACTGAAGGACGAAATCACATGGGGCTCCAACCCTGGACAAAGTACTACAGACAACTGAGGGATGCTGAAAGTGGGAGTAGTCTACCTACCATGCAGGAGCTCAATTATTAGTTATCTAACACCAAATAATCACCTCAGAAATCATGTACACACTATCAAAAATGAACTGACTCAGCAGGTTATATTTATGTATTTCTACACAAACACAAATGTACATGCATACTAACATGTATACATGGACATGCACAGACACAGGCACACATGCATGCTTGCATTCATGCATGTACAGGCACAAACACACACACACACACACACACACACACACACACACACATACACCAATAACAATAAGAGGAGGCTATAAATTTTGGAGATGGTGGTGGTAAGAGGAGTTAGAGGAAGAAAGAGGAATAGACAAAAATGATGTAATTATCTTTTGAATTAAGGAAAAGTTCATTAAAGTTTTCTAAAAACCAATTTGGAGGAATATTTCTATCCATTTCAAACTTTCCCTCTTACTCTCTGTCATCAAAGCACTCATTACCATTCCGGCCACTGACAATAACTGATATGATTTCTCCCTAGAGCTCTACATTTTCTCCAGTATTTCCTCTGTAGATTGTATCTTAAGGTAAAACTTTAAAGCTTTAGAGAGTCATCCACTGCCATTCTTATCAATAACTCATTAACTTCCTTTCCATGGATTTGCTACAATGCCCTATCCTTTTCTGACAGATAGGCATTTGATTTGTAAGGAGTTTTGAGGATTATGAAGAAATCTATTGTTATATTTGCATATAGTTACTTGTGAATATATACAAATATATCTATATCTCTCTATATGTATGCATGTATGTATCTATCTATCTATGTATGTATCTATGTATCTATCTATCTATGTATCTATCTATCTATTTTCTTTTTTCATGGGTAATACTGAGTATGGTCTTTCCAAGATCCAAAAGAATTTAAACTTTATTAAATTTAATTATTTAAAAAGAACTTTTAATATAAATTTATTAAAATTTACTTTTTATGTTTCGTACCTTCTGCATTCGGTTAAGAACTTTGACTAATTTAAAGTCATAAAACATCCTCCCATGTTTTCCTAAGGTTTCACAAATGGCCTATGATCAATTTCAAGGCATTTTTGTAGTGGATATGAAGAGCTGAGATCTTTACTCCTGTCTTCTTCCCACTGTCACCCCTCCCTCCCCTATCCTTCCCCCTACCTCTCTTTTCTTTCTTCTTTTTTTCTCTCTGTCCCTCACATCCTTCCTCCCATCATTATTTTATTCTTCTCCTTCCCTCCTTCTTTTCTTTCTTTTTTTCTTTCTTTCTTCCCTGTCTACTGGGTCAGACCTGTTCTCTGATCCTTTCCTTGCCCCTGTACTTTATCTGGTTTCTCTGTCTACCTCCATGGCTGGCTTGCCTCTGTCTTCCTCAGATCACATGTTTACAGAAGATATTGCAGTTGTGTCTGTCTGGCACTTACCTAAAGTTATTATTATTTCCCAATCTGTAACCTCTATGCTGACCTCATACCTTCTCTTCTCTTCTATAAATTTACATATATAAGTGGATTTTATATTACACTTTACAAATGTTTTGTTATATTTTTCTCACAGTGATTCACATTAGATGTTCTTACATATAAAACAGCACACAACTTTTCATTTGAAATTCACATTTTAATAAAATTTTATTTCATTTCAACTTCCATAATATAATGGTCAGGTATGTATTAGTCTAGATTTTTGAAATATTACTAAATTAATTAATCTAGTGTATGTTATTATATGTCTTGATTTGATCTAATTGTCATATTGTTTGTCAAGTCAAGACTATATTCTTGTGTTCCAGTCTTTCAATCTTTCTGTTTCCTTTCTTTCTTTCCTCCTTCACTCTCTTTTCTCCAATCCCTCTTAATCATTACTGCAATGCAATCAGTTCAGTGTTAAATGAGAGCAGCAGCAATGGACCTCCTTACTCTTGTTCCCAGTCTTGGAAGAAAGATATTCAGTACATCATTGTTTTCTAAGCAGTTGAAGTCATCTGACATCAATTATCATTAATGAATAGATTTCTCTCATTGTGCAAAAATTTTAGTCCTATTCTCATAATCAGAAATTTATTTTTAAATTTGATTATTTCAAAATGACTTTTCACAATTATTAAGATAGCCATATGGTTTTTCCTTTCATTCTATTGATATAAAAATTAAAATTTTTTTCATTAGATGTTCATCTCTGGCATTTGATTACTCTTGATATACTTTGTACCTTATATGCAATACTAGGACAAGTTGCAAAACTTTTATTCATAATTTTTATATTTCTACTTGTCAGTGATATTGTTCTATAGTTTCCTGTTTTGCTGAGTTATTATTGAAGTTTGGAAATTTTTGTCCTTTACAATTTGTGTTATAATTATTTTAATGTTAAAGAGTATATTTCATGTTTTAGTTATTTAATTTGTTATTATTTACAGGTCACAAGATAGTATGTCTGAGTGACTGTTTTAATGTAGTTGAATAGAATTTGTATTATTACTCTTGAATAAATTGGCTTATTGACGTTAATGAAATGAGATCTTATTGTTAGAAATTTTCGGTTTTGCTTTTACTGTTTTTTGTCTGTTTTGTCTACAATTCTTGAATTACTTTCTGTGTAGCTGAAGATTTGTCTCGTTTACCTTTTTACTTATTGATTTCTGTCTCATGTGATTTAAGCCACTTTTAGTTACACATAAGAATGTTTTATGTTTAGGTCAGCATCCATATTGTATCTTTTATATACATTATTTTTTATGTAGAATCCTCTATTTGGACAAATACTGCCTTCATTTCTTCAGTTTCCTTAGAACCCATGAAGTAAGTCTCTGCCCTCACCTCTACAGTCAATTACTCATTCTTACAATTTAGTTTGGAAGTGTCTTCTTCGGTGCCTTATTCTTTCATATGCAGTTAAAGAATGGAGGTAAATTAGTTCAGTTATTGCCAGTAGGGACTTTGGAATCATCCCAAAGCAAATGCATTAGTTTGAACTCTTTAGCATTGGGTACTTCCAAAGTTTTTTCAGCTTAACAAGCTCTGATGTCAGGTGGGAAGAGCAATGTCCACACCTCAGAGGAATGCCCTATCACCAACTGAGACAAGTCACTCAAACAAATTAGGACAGAGACTGACATGTACTAATTATTCATCAAGCGTGCATTGACTATTACAAATACATTCTCTAGTTACATCTTTCATGTGTTGGTAGATTATAGCTATTATCATTTCCATTTTAAAAATCAGAATGTAGAAACTTTGTTTGTTTTGTTTTGTTTTTGTTGAGACAGGGTTTCTCTGTATAGCCCTGGCTATCCTGGAACTCACTCTGTAGACCAGGCTGGCCTCGAACTCAGAAATCCACCTGACTCTGCCTCCCAAGTGCTCGGATTAAAGGCATGCGCCACCACTGCCTGGCTTGTAGAAACTTTTGAAGAAACAAAAATAAGCTGGAATTACCCAGCTAGAAATTTCAGTACATTGTGCCTACTTCAAAAATTTTACTTTAAAATTTTACTCTTATGAAAAACTAGTGACAATATTTAAGGACAAAACATGTGCCTCAACTAAATTGTAAGATGTTTATTATCACACCTAAGAGAAAATTCTGTGATATTTAAGTAACACTTTGCTTTCCTTAATATTGAAGTGTATAATAAATGTCTGGTGGCGGACTTGTGGGAATGTGGAATTGTTAAGAATATAACCCTGTTAACAACTTGTTCCTGAGAACTACAACAATAGACTTATATAACTTATATAATCGGGAAGTCTGCAATATCCAACATACTCATTCCCTTAAGACTGGGAAAAAATATAATGATTTAATTTAGCTCCTCTCACACTGCCTGCCATATAAACACAGTGTGGCACGTGGCATCTTGGTGTGATTAACAGTTTGTCAGAATCAAGGAACCAGAGGGATTTTAAGCAGCTACAGTTGATCCTATGGAAGACTTTCCTTTGGTTGTCTTGCACATTTCTTATTATTAGATCCCTCTACCTCTCTTTCTTCAGATGTCTCCAAATTTATTCTGTGTTGCAACAGCAACAATTATTTGGAATTATTGAAGTGCCTAGGAGAAGTAAAAATGCAGTCTCCATCGGAGAGTAAAGTCTGATCAGACTCACCAGAGTTGGCTTTTACATCTTCTCACTTTACCATGTCTCTTTGAGCTGCTACATTTCTAAGCTATTCATGTCTGCTTACTTAGAGTTCTCTATCCATCCACTGATCTCATGTTGGCTTAGTAAGGACCACTGCTTTTATTCCACCACATTCTGCAAACATGTGTTGTTTGCTTTGCTTTAACCTAATGTCCCCTTCCTGCTCATCTGATTTTCTTAAATGGTAGGATGTAGGATTCTTGAAGAGGTGGTAGGGTTCAAATATGTTTTCCTAACTTGCAATTCTTTTTAGCTTTCGGAGAAGATGAGCTAAAGTGACTAAAATGATTTGCTGTTTTATACTGAGAATATGCAATAATTGAACTAAAGAAAGAACACGTATGAAAATAAAGTTCAGTATGATGTAGAAAGAAATCACAGATAGAAGGGAACTTTTGGTGATATAGTAACATTAAGTTTTACTAGAATAGAACTGTCTTACAACTTACTAGTAGGGAATGCATTTTGTTCTGTCTACTTCAGCTTTAGTTTCTCCACATTAGATTAAGTTTTTGAATACAAAAATAAAGCCGTCTAGTTAATTTGAGCCTTTCAAGACGTTGGATAAATTATATCATTTTCCCACAGGATGTGTTTCAAGGAGGCCTCCCTGGATTCTCGTAGATCATGCAAAGGTATTATGTCATGAACCATTCTGTTGAGTCAGATTATGAGGAGCAGTCATTGCTGTGAATGTCACATTGAGACACCAGATACCAGCATTCTAGCAAATGCTCCCTATCACTGCTTACCTGCACTTGACCAATGCAACCTTCAGAAAGCAGAGCAGAGGAAATAGTACAGATAACTGAAAATTACCTAGCTGGTTTCAAGTCTCTTATAAAGATAAGCAAATAATAGACATAGTCCATCTTACCTAAACATACATAGTGTGATAAAACTCACATCATCAGAGAAATATACTTTTTTTTTCATTAAGCAGCATAAAGAGTAGTTAATGAATCTGAATTGAGTCAACATTTACTTACTAATTTACTTGGATGCATCTAATAAAATTTAATTTTATTCAATTTATTTTCCATATCTCAAGGTGTTTCAGAAAGGGAATATACTTGTGTTATCAATTATGAAAAACTACCCATGCAGATTAAATTAAGGACATTTGGTTGCATATAGCCAGTAGCCAAATTATTGTTTCTTGAAAAGGCTGTGGTATAAAAACAATACCTTAAATCTAATAATGTAAGGCATATTTGAAATGGCTTTAGATGTTATATCCATACTTGGAAATTAATTTAAAACTGTCTTATTACATGTCAATATAGCTATATAGCTCTGATGAAACTGGAAAACTACTTTTGAATTACAATAGACCACTCATGCAGAATTATTCATATACAATACTGGTCTCCAATTGGAGACTGATTTAATACTGATGTTAATGAAGTGCCAAGAAGAAAGTGAATAATGCGGCCAGTTTCCTTTGCAGCAATTTTCAGAAGATTTTTTTTTCCCCATATAATAGAAATTGTAAGGAAATTTCCATGGGAGAGTCTCTGGAAAGTTTGAAGAAGAGAGAAGGAAGAGGCAGAGAGATAAGGTTGAGGAAGAGGAGGAGAAATAACCTTTCTCTGTAGAATAAGCATTTTCTTGTTTATCATTAATTCATAGTGACTAAATGTGACCATGAAACTCACTCTGTGCATCCCCAAATGGAAAAGAACGCTAATAATGGGAACAGCAAATCTTGAGATGTTTTGCAAGTGTGCCAGTGTTACTGACCCATGCACCTTTCCTTTGAACTAAAAATAATACTCAATGATACTCAATGAATAAAATAAAAATATGTTTTTATCATTGCAGTTCAACGTACATCCCCAAAAGATTATGTTAGCAGGAAAGCATCATCTCATGGGACCGAACTAATCCAGAGGGTGTAATGTTTTAATTTCATAACTATATTTCAAAAATGTAGAATTGTATATGTCATACTTTTCCTCTTTGACACCAATTTATTGGAAAAGCCTCTTGTTTATTACAACTATAAAATAAACCCCAATTTAATACTTACATAGAATTTACAGACCACAGGTAGATTATGGAAGGAAAGCTTGTCCAGTGAATAAGGAATATTGTAAGTGTTACATATTTCAGAAAGTTCAGCTACCTTGTAAAGTCTCCTAGCTGCTGCTGAATTGAGAAGGATATGAGAGGATTTCCTCTCCAATCTAAGCTGGGCAACATTTCCTCTGTCACTGTGAAGTGCCTTTCTGTGGCCACCTCTGGATATTAGGTTGTCAATTTGTCTCAAGAACATAAAGAATGGAACTTTTGCAATTGATCTTTGGAAAATAAAAAGAAATATTTCTATTTATATAAAGTTGTGTCTAGGCTTGCCCTATGCTCAGAACCCTCTTATTTCTGTAATATTAACATATTTAACTTAACACTTTATTAATGAGGCTCTCTAGTGTGAACTCTTTGACAACTTAAGTGCCTGCTTTACATCTAGGTGTACGAATTTGGGAAACTATGTCCTCAAAATATGTTCCTATGCTACAAGTTACTACTCATTTTCTATGTTAAAATGCTACCCTGGCCAGTCTTTGTTCTCTAAGTAAAACCACCAAACACTTTTCTGTTTTTTACTTTGGTGATGTAAGGTTTAGCAATCCTTCTGGCCTTCCTGGGAGGTCTTGCATGGTTCAGCAGGTCCACATTAGATGCTGCTTTTCCCATGGGGCACTTCTAATCTCAATTAGAAACAACGACCCGTTGTGCTGAGTCTCAACAGGAACATTTGTACCTCTCAAAATAAATGAATCAATATGCCTCTCTCTAAATTACCACATGGTTTTGAAGTATTTTGTTATAGAGAGGTTCCATAGGGTCAAATAGTGACCTTTGAAGATACTTGTAGAATGAGTTCTGACAATAAAAAAAAAAACTCAAACAAACAAACAAAACACCATTTTGAGGTAATGTTTCCCACTTCCTGAGTGGGATATTACTTATTATAGTGAGAAAGATTGGATTCTATACCTGAAACACATAGGACAATATCCTTCATAGGTCAGGGTTATATATGTAGTTAATATTTTATTATATTATGTATTTCCTGTCTATTGCTGAGCTTTTAGAGGCTAGGACAATAAATTACTTATTCTAATGAAATTAACCATGTTGTCTCAAAATATATTTGCTGACTAAATATATGAATCTTAAATGCTAAACTGAATGTTTTGATTTAAAATTTCGATATTTTAGCCCATGAAGCTGCAAAAAGTTAAAATTTTTGATTGGTTCATGCTTATTTAGTCATCTATAAATATTTATGGAGCATTTATATGCAAATGTAGTAGTAGAACCAACGGATGGCAAATTGCACAAACTTCATCCTTAAACTCAGCAATCTTGGGAGATAGGAAGGAATATGCCTCAAGAGCACACAGGCAGTGTTGGGTAAAGAATGCAAAACTTTCACTCAAAATGATCTAAACTCATTTTTTTTTGCCACATCTAAAGTATGATCTAGTTTACAACAAAAGTATACTTTCCACAAATATAATCATAGTATCCTTATACTGCTTTATTATAATGCTGCTTTATGGCTTATAATTCTGTCCCAAACAATATTATATGCTTTAAAATAGTATCTTACACATTGGAATTAACCACCAATTAGACACTGGTTTTCCAAAGTAACCACATAGCAATTTAAACTAGTGACTCTAACTAGATGTTAAAACAAGTAATTAAGGCATCTATAGAGGAATTACCTATAATGTTCATGTTTTCTACATTCTAAAAGGAAAAGTTACTTCCTGCTATGTGAAAAATGCTATCAAGAATGTGGTGGAAAATGTTGAAGAATGTATGGATTATGTTTTTGAAATCTGAAGAGTTGGTACTGTGCAGACATATTTAGAACTAATGATGGTATTTACTATGTGTTTTTACAGAAATTCAGTTAAGTCAATGTGATGTGCTTAGGGTCTGGCAGTATGGAAGCTTGGAGATTTTGAATGTAATATAGATTTTGTTACAAGTTGATCTTAAAAGGCCAATACAATTGAACACTGGGGTTTCAAATTTATCAGTGAGGAATAAATATACTTTATATGTGAGAGTATATTACATCCTCAGAGAGTAACGAAAACTCTTACGTTTTGGAATTGAGTAAATTTACAAAGCTTAGATGAGAGGAACTCAGAGTAGTTTGGATTGCTTTTCAGACTGGGATGGTGGAATTGCTCCAAGTATTTCTACTTAATGTAATAGAGGCAAGGATAGCACTGATTACAGTGAGGGAAACACACAGGAGACCTAAATGGGCTACAGTATCACAGGTTTGAGCAAATGTTTTAGATGTTATCATTAAGAGATATACATAGTAATCTGGATAACAGGTTATTTATATAGAAATAAATTCTTTTTTAAGGAGATGTTATAAGGGTGAGAGGAAAGACGATCAAGTAGAAAGGCTTGTTTGTTCTCATTCCTACCTGAGGACAAAGGAGTCCAAAATTTAAGCCATGGGGAAATGGAACTTGACTCCTTTCAGAATCTACCAATGGGGCATCCATAACAGTGACATCCTGTTTTTATTTTTTTATCACTTCTCATTTTCATAAAATGGTTTACATAAATTAGATTATATTTTCAGGGAGTTAAAGTAATTAGCATCAATTTTTTTTTAAAATCTTACTCTTAAATGAGATAGAATTGGAGCCCAGACTCTTCTCGTGCTCATTAGATTGCAGTTGAAATCCATCCCTCTGTTGAGGGACATCTGTGTTCTTTCCAGCTCCTGGCTATTATAAATAAGGCTGCTATGAACATAGTGGAGCATGTGTCGCTATTATATGTTGGAACATCTTCTGGGTATATGCCCAGGAATGGTATAGCTGGGTCCTCAGGTAGTAGTACTATGTCCAAATTTCTGAGGATTTGTCAAACTGATTTCCAGACTGGTTGTACCAGCTTGCAATCCCACCAGCAATGGAGGAGTGTTCCTCTTTCTCCACATCCTTGCTAGCATCTGCTGTGACCTGAGTTTTTGATCTTAGCCATTCTGGCTAGTGTGAGGTGGAATCTCAGGGTTGTTTTGATTTCTTAGGCAAATGGATAGGACTAGAAAGTATCATCCTGAGTGATGTAACCAAGTCACAAAAGAACACACATGGTATGCACTCACTGGTAAGTGGATATTAGCCCAAACGCTCCAAATAATCACAGAATACATGAAGCTCAAGAAGGAAGACCAGAGTGTGGGTGCTTCAGTCCTTCTTAGAAGGAGAACAAAATACGCACATGAGCAAATATGGAGATAAAGTGTAGAGCAGAGACTGAAGGATAGGCCATCCAGAGACTGTTCCACCTGGGGATTCATCCCATATTCAGTTATCAAACCTAGACACTATTCTGGATGCCAAGAAGTGCATGCTGAAAGGAGCCAGATATGGCTGTCAGAGCCTTACAAATACAGAGACTGAGGTTCACAGCCACCCATTGTCCTGAAAGTGATGTACCCAATAAAAGAGTTAGAGAAAGGACTGAAGGAGTTGAAGGGGTTTGCAACCGCATAGGAAGAACAACAATATCAACCAGCAAGACCACCAAGAGCTCGAAAGGACTAAGCCATCAACTAAGGAGTTCCCATGGCTCCAGCTGCATATGTAGCATAGGATGGCCTTGTCATGCAACAATGGGAAGAGAGGTCCTTGGCCCTATCAAGGTCCTATGAAGATACCCCAGTGTAGGGAAATTGAGGGTGGGGGTAGCTTTGGATGAGTGGGTGGAGGAATACCCTCATAGAAGCAGGGAGAAGGAGGATGGGATAGGGAGTTTTGAAATGTAAATAAAATATCCAATAAAAATGAAAAAAATGGAAGGCTCTTAATAACTAGCTCCATATAAGAAGAGCACAGTGTAAATATTAAGGCTTCTTTTCTAAGTGATGAGATATTGAAACTCTTGCCAAAATTTATAGGCATTCCATGGGAACCCAAACTTTTCCCTAACTGTGTAGCAGACCAGACTCTCCTTCCTCTCTTGCTCCTATGGCCAGTCCACACACAAATCTTCCTCTCCCAACATCACTCCTGGTCAGTCATTCATTCCTTTCTTATAGCCCCCAACTCTAGCAGGCACTCCCCAGGAACCTACAGGGCACTCTTGTTTAGGTAGACCCTGATATAAAAGAAAGTGGGGAATAGATTTGAACTTATTAGCACATGACAAGACTTTGTGAAGAGTAGCATTAGCATAAGTATTAATATAAAACATTACTTAATGATGTGCCACAAAACTGAGAAGCTTCTATATGGCAAAGGACTCTGTCAATGGAAAAAAATGCAGACTATAAAATGGGAAAATATTTTTTACCAACTACATATCTAATAAAAGACTAATACTAAAAATGTATAAAGAACTAAAAAAAAA
>JADRCD010231196.1:0-10272 GCA_019843815.1 Montemys delectorum
TATATATATATATATATATATATATATATATATATATATGGACATATTATAGAAGAATAAGATAATTTCCCCAAAATTCCTATCACCAGCAACACTGAGAAAGTGAATAGGTAATACATTTGGGTTCTGTTATACCTTTGAAGAAGAAAGAATTACTGAGTTATTTAAGTATCATATTCATGACATTGAAAGTGAATAGGCTAATTCATTGAATTGTTTTCTCTTTCAGTCTTCCTCCACTTCCATTCCTTTTTTCTCCAGAAGCATACACCAAAACAAATCCCACAGACCACAGCTTCTTGTGAAGCTCCTAATGGAATTGTAGAGCACAGGCTGCAGTTCCAAGTTCTCCACCCTCCCACATCACCACATTTCTCTCTTTCTGTCATTTTCTCTATCCACCACTGCCGTCCCCTTTCAGCTGCTCACCACCGGGCAAGCCCAATTTCTTTACTTTGAAGGGTGCTAGTTTACAATCTATTTGTTGGTATTATTTCTACTGAGAAACTTTGTGGTCTAGAGGCATCATGTATTTTCCTAGGCCTGTGCTTAAGATATTTTCTCGCTAGTTATAAATACCCTGAATACAATGAACCTGTCTGTATGCAGTTTTCTTCATGCTCTCTTCACTAAGTACTCTTTTCTAATGAATTAATCAATTAATTATTCAATTTTACATCCTGATGACAGCTTTCCCTCACTCTTCTTCTGGTTCCTCCCTTTCACCTCCATCCCCACCCACATCTCCTCCCCTTCTCCTCAGAAAAGAGGAGGCCTCCCACGGATATCAACCTGCCTTGCCACATCAAGTTGCAGTAATACTAGCTGCATCTTCTTCCATTAAGGCCAGACAAGACAACCCAGTTAAGGTAAAGGGATCCAAAAGCAGGCAACAGAGTCAGAGACAGCCCCTGCTGCTCTGAGACATCCCACATGAAGACTGAGCTGCACAATTGTTACATCTGTGCAGAGGGCCTAGATTCATCCCATACATGTTCTCTGGTTGGAAGTTCAGTCTCTGTGAGCCCCTGTGGGCCTACGTTACTAGATTCTGTAGGTTTTCTGGTGGTGTCCTTGACTCTTCTAGCTCCTTCAATCTTTCTTCCCCTCCCCTCTTCAACAGGATTCTCTGAACTCCATGTGATGTTTGGCTGTTGGTCTTTGCACCTGTTTTCATCAGATGCTGGATGAAGCCTCTCTGATGACAGTTATTCTAGGTATCTGTCTGTAAGTATAGCAAAATATCATTAATAGTGCCAGGAGTGGGTTCCCTCTCATGGCATGGGTCTCAATCTGGGCCAGTCATTCTTTGGCCACTCTCTCAATTTCTGTTTCACTTTTATCCATGCATATCTTGTATGCAGGTCAAATTGTGAATCAAAGTTTTAGGGCTCATTTGCTGTCTCAATTCTCCATTAGAAGACTCGCCTGGTTACAGGAGATGGCCATTTCAGGTTTCATATCCCCCACTGCTAGGAGTATTAGCTAGGGTCAGACTCATAGATTCCTGTTAGTTTCCATTGTCCTAGGTTTCTAGCCCAACACAGAGATGCACACCCTACTCTAGTTGTTTCTCCCAATACTCCCTCACTCTGTTCTCCCCCTATTTGATGCCCCCTGTTTCCATCCTTACCCCTTCTTCACCCTGCTCTCTGCCTCCATCCATTACTGTAGTCTGAGTTAGTCTGGACTGACTGAGTCTTCTCATGTTTAATTTTAATCTATTGAGAGCTATACATATTTTTCCCATGTTTTTGTTTTGTATTGTTTTGCTTGTTTGTTTTTTGCCTTCCTTTTTTTTTTTTTTTTTTTTTTTTTTTTTTTTGTTTGTTTCCCAGGACATAGCTACTGGGAAACAGTTTGGTCATTTGGAGACTTGCTTTTAAGATCAATTAAGGGAGACCAAGCAAGCTTTTATTCTAGGGATTGTCGATCCCTCCTCTGAAGTGAAGTGGTTTTGTGATTCCTACCCGGGTCCTTCATTTCATGTAGTGGGGTCATAGGATCACTGGCTGTGTTTGAACTTCAATTCTCTTCAGAGTTCATTCTAAAATTTTACATAATTTTCTAATATGAAGACAGTGATGTCAGCTTAGTTAAATGTTTGAAAGGAACCCTAAGCTGATTTTGAAATTCCTTTCTCTCTATAAAAAGCGTCTTTTTAATACATTATCCTGTAGACACTTTCATGGCCCCTCAGGCTGTGCTTTACCTCTCTTAAGTCAGAGAGGGAGTGTCCAATCCTGCTTTCGGTTCCCTTCTCTACCACACAACCTGGGAAATATATCATCTTATGTATTTAAAGGGAAGCAGACCAAGACAAGCCTACACTTCTTATAAAATAAGCCACAGGACAATCACATACCACATCATTTTGGCTTCTTTCTCCAATATTTCTTACCTTCATTTCTTAGAATGATCACAAGGATATTTACTTATTTTCAGTTTATTTCTTATTTCAGATTAGCAGGCAAACATAAATCCACAGCATCTTTTTTCCTATTATTTCTTTCTTCTAATTATTAATTATGTGTATATGTGTTTCTTTCTGCCTGTGTGTGTGTATATGTGCTGACGTGAAGAAGGCATTGGATCCCCTGCAGCTGGAATTACAGGTCATTGTAAACCATCCAACATGGATGTTGGAAGCAAAGTTAGGTCCTCTAGCAGAGCAATATATGCTCTTCTCCACCAAACCATCTCTCTAATTCTGAAAGCAGAATTGCTTATCTTGCCCTTTTTCTTCTCCCCCAACAACCCACTCAGCTTTCAAACTTGAATATCTAAGCAGACATTCTAAAGGCGTCATGCACACAGATTCTTTCCTCTTTACAAATACAGTTATTCAAGCAAAAAGAATTAGTCATTCTCTTTCCTTTCACAGACTATGCATCACCAAATACTCTTAATTCCACCTTACAATATATTCCAAACTCATTGATACTGCTTTGTTCTGGGGTGATAGCATATTACTGCAATAGCCCAGAGCAGGACCTGACAGGGATGAAAGAAGGCACACATGGTGTGATAAATGAGGAGAGAATTTAAGGAGATTAATTTAAAAGGCAAAGATAAGAGTAAGGAAACAAAAATAGAAGCAATCTATATTCCAGAGCTAGTAATGACAGAAAGTGATTTTTATCCTAAAACATTATAGGGCAAAGAGAGGAAGAAGAAAAGCTCAGGAAAGTAAACAGCTAGCTGTGGCCTTCGGTAGAGAGATGCAGCCAGATATTCATTAACATGACTGCCAGGAAGCTGGAGAGTTAAATACAGTGACCCCACTTCTCAGTTCGGTTTCATGCTGATAGCTCTATGAGCTGATCCCAGCTGAAAGCTAACCGCTGAAGAACTTTTCCAACACAGAACATAAAAGACAGCTTCCAGAGACCCATTTAAAGTTTGCTAGAGGATGAGTCTGCAAGAGCAAAGAGATGATACTGAGCCCAGCCCCCAGTGGTCTCCTCATTCTATTCAAGCCCTCTACAGAATATTCCCTGTATCCAGAGACACCCATTGAAAATATAAATCTATTTATGTCATCTCAGGGCTTAAAATGCTGAAATGGCTTTTCCTGACACTTAGAATAAATAAAATGTAAAATCGTTACTGAGATCTAAAGTTTTTCCATGAGCTCATCCTTGGCGACTTTTCCAGAGCAATCTCTAATTACTCACTGCATCTTGTATTCTGCTGCGCCTGGGATGGCCCTTGCTGCTGTTGCTCAGCTCTCCAAATTCCCTCCCACTTTGCACTTGTTCCCTCTGCTGAAAGTTCTTCCACATCCCCTCAGCTTCATCTTTGAGAGAGGTCTCCTCAAGTTCACTCATAGACACAAGTTAGAGTTGTTTTGGAAGAGCTCAATTGAGCTGATATCCTCACTATATTGGCCTGAGAACAAGCCTATGGAGCATTTTCTTGATTAATAACTGATGGAGGGAGGACCCAGCCCCCTGTGGACAGAGCTATTCCTGGGTTGGTGGTCCTGGTTTGTGTAAGAAAGCAAGCTGAACAAACCCCACTCCTCTTCCAAGGATTCTGTGTTAACTCCTGCCTCCCAGTTCCTGCCTTAAGTTCTTACCCTGCCTTCCCTCAAGGTTGCAGTGAACCTGAGAGCTGCAAAATATAATAAACCCTTTCCTCTCCAAGGTGCTTTTAGACATGGTGTTTTATCATAGTAATAAAAACCCAAGATGCTTATAAGTTGTATCTGTATTATTCTGTCTCTTTAGTTTCTTCCATTTTATAGTCCAACAGAGTGATTACTATCTTTTGCTTATTGGCTCCCTTCCTCAGTTAACTATAAACTCCCTTGAAGGGAAGAGCTTTGTTTTTCAGAGTTTCTGTGTCCTTGGGCATAGAGCAGACAACATTGTATTATATAAACAAGTGTAAGCTGAATGCGTAGAGGTAGGCCAGATGAAGCTTTTGCTATTTTTCTATCATGAGAGATTTTTCCTAACCTTCATTTCAGTTTCATCTTATTGTGTAACACTGTGAGTTTTGTTGTTGTTTTATGGACCAAAATATTGAAAGATAGTGTATTTGTTCACACTGGTTGCTTCAACAAAGCTCTTCATTCTAAGTGCTTTAAGTAAGAAAACCTAGGTTCTCATCATACTGGAGGATCAAATTCTGAGTTCACAGTGCACTGGTTGGTGACCACAGACCAGCCCATGTATGATCTTTAGTTGGTGGCTTAGTCCCTGGGAGCTCTGAGGAGTCCAGAGGGTTGATACTGTTTTTTTTTTCCCCTATGGGGTTGCAATCCCCTTCAGCTCCTTCAGTTCTTCTCCTAACTCTTCCATAGTGGACTCCAGGCTCAGTCCAATGGCTGGCTGTAAGCAATTGCATCTATCTAAGTCAGGTTTTGGCAGAGCCTCTCAGGGCAGCATGCCAGGCTCCTGTCTGCAAGCACATCTTGGCATCATTAATAGTGTCAGGGTTTGGTGTCTGCACACGGGATGGATGTTCTTGTCATATAGACTCTCTGCTATGATAGACTGTAATTTCCCATTGTGAGTTAAAATGAACCTTTTATCCTCTAAGTTACTTACTGTCAGGCATTTTATCACAGCATCCAAAGTAAAAGTAGGGTATCAGGATTGGTTCCTTCTGAGGGCTGTCAGGAGGATGGATGTCTTCTGTGCTTCCCTCCGATCATATCATATGATCATTTCCCACAAAACTTTGATTTTCTCTAGTTCATGTTGTATGACATTCCAGTTATATGGCTCTGCTTTCAAATTTGCTTTTGTTGCAAGCATGCAACCAGATTCAATCGGTCAAACTACATCTGTATAAGGTCATCGTGAGTTACATAACTATGTCTAAAATGACTATTTTAAGTGGTTACATTTTGATGTATTCAAGGTGAAATATCAACACATGAATTTGAGGAACCACAATTCAATTCATAAAAGTTTGTTATATTGTCATAAGACTCAAATAGATAAGAATTTAGAAGAAAAATCAACACAACACATTAAGGGGTTTAGCTATTTCTTTTGAAGTATTTAAATGTTTTTTGAAAAGTTAAAATAATTTCTCTATCTTTTTCATTCATACAGTTAATTGACATTATATTACATGTACAACTGTTGTGTCCAGCTGCTTTCTCTTTACCCCTCTCTCTTGGTTCCCTTCCCTTCTTCATACCAACTCACCCTATAACTCTCATTCTTTCATGATATTCTATTTAGCCCTAAATTCAAGAATTCTAAAAATCTCTAAACTAAGCTGTAAAAACCAGACAGATACACTTTATGCTCAAATGAGTAAATCAGTTCTAATATAATAACTTTTAGTTAACAAAATACATTTAGTTTCTCTCATGATCTCAGCAATGTCTCCTTTTCTTTTGGGGTCAGGCAGAATTCAGAATCACAGGTTACCTTCAGTTGACATGTGTCAATGGCATCTCTGAATCTGCAATTTTCTTTACTTTGGGGCCCTTACAGTTTCATTCTGTGAGCTTTCCTTCAGTTGATCTTTTTGATCAAGTGTCCTTCTCTCTGTCTCACACTAAGCATCCCTGATGGAACAGCACAGAGGTGCTGTTGTGCTCTTCCTGGGGACTCTATGCCAACTGATGATCATGTTTTCTGTAATCTCAATACTGGGGATGCTTACCATGATCATTGGTACGGGGGGTGGGAGGGGCCCTGTAGTTCCCATGGCAACTGAAAAGTATTTCAGAGAGAGAATCTGAGACTATTTTCAATTCTTAGACTTCATCAAACCTGCACCTAAGCTTCTGTTATTGTGACCACTGACTCGGGTGCTAAGTGGCAGCTTTCTTATTTCTGTTACTTTAACTATAATTCACTATAGGTGGCTTAATTTAGAAAAAAGCTCATGTCCTATCTCTCTACTTTTAAAATATCACAGTGTACTCCATAGTTCCTAGTCATGTTAAGAAATCTAGACTTTTCCTTATTTATTTGTTTATTTATTTATTTATCTCAATTTCCCAGATTTTTCCAGTGGCTGATTCTTGATGGTCCCCAATTTTCTTCTGTCATGCTTCTTTAATTGTTTGAAAAGTTCTTTGCGTGCACACACACACACACACACACACACACAGACACTTACTTTACAGAACTTGTCTTGCACTCCACAGCTTTATAACTTTGTCATTTTTGAAGATATTAGTTTCTTTTAATGGAAGACTTAGAATTCACAACATTTTCTATGTTCATTGCTTTCTGGGTTTCTCTGGGCCCTTTAAAAAACAAAGTAAAAGAGGATTTATTTATTTATATGCATACTTGTACGTACATACAAAGCATAGAAAAAGATGCACATTTATGTTCATTTGTATTTCTTTTGTATTCATAGTTCTTTTCTTCAGTAGTGAGGATCCCTCTCTCATTTTCCTTCACAGATTTCCTTACTGGACCAGTACCCATGTATGTGACAATGTGGGACACCTCTTCTGCCCAGCTGTGAAGTTCCCCCTCAGTTCCTGCCTGGGCACCATGGCTGCTCTGCCTCAACCTTTCCTTCTGGTATTGTTCTAATCTTAAAATTTAACAAAAGGGACAGAAAGACAAAGAGGAAAGAAATTCAAATTATTATTACATCTACTTTGCTCGAATTCATTTTCTAGCCTTCTACTGTCCCATCTATGTATCTGATTTAGTATTTATAAATGATTTAGGTTTATTTGTGTTAGTTACTATTCTGCTACTATAATATGTACCTGAGATTGTCAGTTTGAAATGAGAAAGGTAATTTTGACTCATTGTTTTAGAATATATTAGTTCATGATCTAGATTCTTTTTCTGTAGGTCTATGGTAGCATATTATGGTGGGATGCACAGTAGAGCAAAATCTACTCATCTAAATGGCCAGAGAGGAAAATAAAGAGGCTAGAGACCCACAGTGACCTTTAGGTACACACTTCGAATGCGTGAAAGACTGTCCACTAGCTAGGAATGACCACCTAGTCTCCACCTTTCCCAACAGTGCCAGCACAGGGAGCAAGTCTATTATGAACATCACTGAAGGAAATATCTAATCACAACTATGGTGGTACCAATTGCCTTTTATAAACCCATTTTATTGTGGGGGTTCTTTTGATCCTCCAGTTTTTCCTTCTTGAGTAAGATCTCTTTTTAAATAAACTCAGAATTTACATGGATCTAAGACTTCACAGAACTTGCTTCTTGTTTTTTTTTTTTTTTTTTTTTGGTTCTGTCAACTGTGATAGCTTCATTTTACCCTCAGCTCTCAGAGCTAAGGCAGAAAGAACACCTTCGACTATATTTCCACCCCAATGCTTTCTGGAGTGATGCATGATGGTGATGATATTCCTTAAAGTCCTCTCAAGGCTCTCATCATGGAACTCTGAGATCCTTCCAGCTGAACCACCAATAAAGGAAAGCACCTATCTCTAGACTGTTGATGCACAAGCATCAAAGGATGCTCCTAGTTTAGCAATCTTCCTTTCTTGACCCAGGTAATGGATGCTGATCCACACAAGATGACCAAGTGTTTATGATTCAGGCAGTTTTCACTGTGTAAAAAGTAATTATCATGTCTGCTTCAGAAGATAAGATACACTCAGAAAGCACTTGTGTTGAATAAAAGTACTAGGATTGTAGCTTTTCAGAAAGTTTTCAAATTTTATACATGGAACATATTTGTATGGTATCAGTGAGTATTAATTGCGCACCTTAGAGGGTTTTTGATGACATCCTTTTTGAGTTTCTAAATTTTTTGCATGTCAGTTTCTGTTTCATTTCCATGTTCAATAACTAAAACATTATATGCTTATATTAATTATAACTCTCACATTATTGCAAGTTAAGTACCATTATTTACACTGCACAGCTGAGTGTAGGTTTGTTATCTACCACAAGACAATGATTTAAATTATAAATATTTACTACCTCATAGTTAAACCTAATAAAAGATAACGATATGAAATACTTTCCTGGAAATGGAAAATTCATTATGTATGTTGGGTATAATGTTGGCAGGAGCTTCTGAGAGATATGCCATGGATAGAGGGTGATGATGATGAAGATGATGATGGAGGAGGAAGTGGAAGAGGAGACAGAAAAAGAGGAGGAAGATCAGAAGGGGGAGGAGGAGGAGGAAGACTGCAGGAGGAGGAGAGGAGGAAGAAAAGGATGAGAAGAAGGAGGAGAAGAGAGAGAAGGAGAAGGAGAAGAAATAATGTATGGGGGAGGAGGCAATAATGATGACGAAACACCATCCTTAAATCTAACCTCACTGAAGTCTTCACTGAAGTCTTCACTGAAACATGTAACAGTGATTCAGAAAGAAGTGGAGTAAAGCCATAAGACAGGACAATACAACTTAGTCTGAGTCTAGTGACCCAAACAATTGTGACATTCAAGTCAAAGCAGGTAGAGTGCAAAAGAAAGGCCTACTCATCGCCTTGATCAAAGGTTTATGTTCAAAGATATATGTATCGCTGAAGCACTGGCTTGAATCTTTGAGTAAGCTGATGCCTCTTCTTAGCACTTGCCTCAACTGAAGATGGCTGATAGCACTGATGTCTTTTGATCTTAATGAGGTAGAGCTACTCTTCCCCACTCAGTAGGCCTTAAGCTTAGGAAAAGGAGAGGCTATGCTATAAACGAGTAAGGGTGCACAAAACTCTCAGTACAGCCTCAAGCTGATCCCTTCCACTCATTTAAAATTAAGGGAAGCAGAAATTATTTGTGCTAATTGTATCTTCCAAGGCACTAACTCTACTTTTGTAAATACATGATCTTTGCCTTTCCAGAAATACAGCTACAGTTAATGGTAGCATGCTCTGAAGGATTTTCCATAAGCATGTGTTCAATATTCCTATCTCATTAGAGTTGGATCTAGAGATCCTACCATGCAGCCCCACACATTCAATCCCCATGGTTTGTCCACAACTGACCAACAGTAAAGCCTGTTATAGCTAGGCCTTTCTGGTATTTTTATATTTTTGTATTTTATTCATCCTTTCTTCCTAGTACATTCTGTAATCACATCAGTAATCCCACAATCTCTTCATAGTTTGTAATTCTTTCATTTATTGCCATAACAATAGCAAACCCTCCTGCTATGAACCTAGAACTGGACAAAAAAAACAAAGAATAATTGTTATTCTTTTTAATGAAACCCTGTCCCTAAGCAACTTTTCAACTAGTGATTTCCTTTCAAGCTTTCCGTCACTACCTTCTCTGAGGGGTATTTGGGGTGACAAGACCTTTTCTCCAAAAATGGCAAGATTTGGATCACCTTCCTGGTTCAGATTTTTAAAATCTCAATCTGTGCCTCTTCCGTCTGGACTCACGCTCTGTTCTCACCAGATTCCATGAACAGCCTCGCAAACTCAACAGCCTTCCCATGGAGGTGGTTTTTATATAGCCCTCGATGGCACCAGAGTTGTCAGTGTTTCTCCACAATATCTGCTTTGCAAATCGTTTGCAAAGATTACCTGCTGGACATATCTTGCAAGTGCTTTGCTACTGAGGGACAAGAAAGGCAGCAGGTCACCCAAGCCTCGTGCTGTCTTCTTCCATAGTCAAAGCTGGCAGCGTATAAAGCAGGGGCTGTCTGTTTTTCCACTCCTAAGAAACCCTTCACAGACAAGCTGTAAACAGCCTGGGTGGTGTTGGCATGATACTCCCTCTCTTTCCTGCCTACGCTTAGGATTTTTAGCTTGTTGCTTTGCTCGCATGTACCTTGTCTCTAACTATGTTACTGGAGGCTTTGGAAGTTGATTTTTGTTCAACTTTCACATAAGTGATTCTTTTGTTA
>JADRCD010231197.1:0-13980 GCA_019843815.1 Montemys delectorum
CATGACAATGATGATATTGTACATAATGGTACTCCTAGATGAATACCCCTAGATGACTAACTCCCAAAGAAGATTAATCTTCAAACAAACAATACTTGAGTAATATTCACTTTATGTTTTTCATTGTAAATACTTCCCTAATTCTTGCCACATGAAAACTTTCTTCTAGTGTTTGCAACACGTCAATTTATTATTCTCACTCTCAAACCTCTCACATTTCTCAATTATTAATTCAATATCTTTCTTTACCCATTCATTACCCATTATACCCTAGCTCATAAAATACTCAGTTGGAGGCCAGGCCTGCAATGCCAGCATTTGGTGAGAAGAGACTGAAGATTGCCTTGAGTTTGAAATCAGCCAGGATTACACTGTACACATTTCACATTATAAAGAACAGATTGGAAACATTTGTTTTTATCATTACAAAAAATTCTGTTGATTAATTTCAAATTTTAATGATTATGGAACAAAAATTCCTTTAAATAGTAAAGCTCGATTAAGGTTAAATTAAATTTGAATATTTATATTTTATAATTGAAGATTAAAGCATTTTTGAGTGTATTTATCTCATATAAAATGTATACCTATTATAAAACTGGGGATTTGATTTTTGAATACCTCATTCTGCTCTAGTGATTAATGGAAAATCTAATAGCACTTGATGAAGACATCAAGTGAATTATTCAGGGCACAGCATTAATTACATTTTTGGTATTTTGTAAACTCAGAATATTGACTTTCATAGAATAGTTTCATTGAAAATATTAACTATTTTAAAAGCAATTTTGCAAACATTAATACAGGAACTTAGAGATTGGAACAAAAGGGACTAAGGCTTAGGCTTAGCAAGTAGGCTAAAACATTTTATATTGAGCATAAAGCAACATATTAAGTGGTATGGGAAATAATAAGAACCCTAAAAGATTTCTAGCCTGAAAGAAAAAGAAAACAAGAAAGTTCTTTGCTTGATGCAGAGGATAAAGGAATGTGTACAATATAGAAGGAAAAATAGGAATAAAAAAATCTGTGAAAGCAAAGAAGTTAGATTTTAATCCCCACACAGTTTCAAGTTTGTTGGGCATATCTTGAGAACTGATTACTTTTTTATCTCCTTCAAAGTATCATGGAAGAACAATGACTTTATGATAGATAGGCCTTCCCCAAGATCTACTGCATTCCTAGAGACTGTCAAGAAACATTATATCAAAGATAGGAACTCTGATTTTTTTCCCCACCATAGACAAAAGTATTATTACTTCAAAGTCCGGGGAACTCTAGTGAATTCTAATATTCCATGGCTTAATTCTCTTCAGATAGATAGAAAGATAGATAGATAGATAGATAGATAGATAGATAGATAGATAGATAGATAGATAGATAGATGAGGGTATAGATATATAAATACAGCATTTAAAAAATGGATATATTCCTTTATTTTTTAGGTAGAGTCTCAAGTTGTATTTTAGACTATACTGAAATTCACAATATATTCCTGATTGATTTCAAAATCATAAGAATCCTCCTGCCTCAGTTACAGAAGTACTCTATTTAGAAGCATGAATCACCACACTAGGTTCAAATCACATTTCTCAAATACTTCAAACTCTAGCTGCTTAACTCCATTTTATAAAAGCTTAAATCTCTGTCCATCCACAAAGTTACTTTTGTTCTCTAATCCAAACCCATAAATTTTGATCAACCATTTTCTCAACTTTCTATCTTTCATAATTATACATTGTTTCTCTAAGTTCATTCTTCCAAAGTCCTCAGATAGAATTCACTTTATGGATATATTGCATTACTTTTAAGTCTAATGCTTGGATAAATTTCAATGAGTCATTTCAATTCCCTTAATATTTTTCTTAAAATTTTATTTGAATTGAAATATTTACCTTCATATGTTTCCTCTTTCAAACTCCTAACCCAGCCCTCCCTCTCCCTTCCCTGCACTGCTCCTGTTCTAGGTCTATTTATATACCACCATTAATCACTCTCAAATGGATAGCACCTTTCTTCTTATTACTGTCATAAATACTTATATATAAATATGAAAACATATTTGATCTCTTGTTTCAGATTAGTGTAGCTTGTATGTACATGATTTGAGGGTTAACTTCCAGGTATTGTATAATTCACTAATTTGTTCACCCATGGGGACTGCCAATTCTCCCATTCAGCTGCTGTTAGTAGCCTGCTCTTCTTCATTTAGAGATGGGGCCCCTTAAATTAACATGTCAATTAGTAGTATCATCACCTGGGAATTGTCTAAGCTGAAGTAGTGTTAAGACGGTTTGATTATAAGTTCCCTGTCATTTCTAGGAAACATGAATTCACATTAGATTTCTTAGTTATCTGACTTTTAAAATCTTTCGACCCTGTCTAAAATCTATGTACCACAACAATGAGTTGAAGGCTTGGATATCACAAAAGGTACAGTACTCTCTCTCATATGTTTGGATTAACCAGCGATTGTCTAACTGAGCTTGAGCTTGCTCAACAAGATGGAAATCACACTTTTTACTAGGCATCTCAACAACAAACTGGGTCTAATGAGAGTATGGATTTTGTAGAAGAACCTACTACCTTCCCTTCACTAGAAAAGCAGGATTATGGATTGCATGTTAAATGTTTATCTCTATATTAGCAGATACATGTATCCAGGGCCTTTTATTTATAGCAAATGGAGACAGTGAAAATCACAACTGTTTAAAATACACAGAAAAATTATCATGTAATGGGTACAATCCTAACCTTACATCATTCTGATCTAAAATACTTTGTAGATAAGATACTATTTTGTCTCTTTCATGGTAACATAAAATTTGGAATGCTGCTCAGTTTAACCACAATTTATACCTACATTTACAAGATTGGGTCAAGTTAGAAGACAAGATAAGAGTACATCAATATTGTTGTCCTATTGTAGGAAATTATGTGAAATATTGCAAAATTTCTCATCACAATTGTATGGGGGGCTATTTGATTTTTAAAAATAACTTGAATATTCCAGATTTTTTAACAATCACAAATAAAAGAAGCAAATATATCCAATCCGTATGCAAATATTATTACATATTGGTCCATCATACTTTGTAAAGGTCTTGTAAATTCCCACATTCATTTATACATGCCATTTACTCTATTTTAATAACAGAACAAATTAATTTCTACATCTTTATGTTATTCTTATCTGACAATGTTTTAATCATAATGCATGTAAATATTTATTTTTGTTTACCTGGGTCAGTACTGATAATTGATGTAAGTACATTGTGCTTGCTATGTAAGCATTCTATAAGAAAGTTGTATTTCCAACCAAAATGTTTGTGTTGTTTCAAGTAACATAACATTAAGTTTCTCATTTAAAGTATAAAACATAATCTTAACAGAACAATAATTTAATATAATATGATTAAATCTATGTTTCTTATAATGCAATATATAGCAAATCACATTTAAGGTCTTTCCATTTCATATTTTTATATCTTTATAAACTGTACTTGAAATTATGCATATTGTACTAAATATGCTTGACACATTATTCTCCCTAAATAGGTATAGTAAAACATGATATATATCAAAATTGTCTTGTCTTAAAACTTATTAGGGTACAGAACTGAAGAAGGGTAAGTAAAACCAAATGCACTTATTTGAGAGAAATCATTTTTCAAAAATGGAAACAAAATTTAGACTTAAAACATGTTTTTTCATTTATAAACAAGGTAATTTCTAACACAAGTTTCCCCTTCATCCTTGGATAGAAAGAGAATTTATCTAGCTAACCTTCACATTTGTGACAGGTTTTCACATTGTCATTTCACTAATCCGTGAATATAAGGATTAATCATTTCTTCCAGTGTCACAGTATGTTTCTGTCAAGTTGAATTCTCTTTAAAAGAAAATCCACTAGCCTGAACAGTCAAGATAACAAGAAAATCAACATGAATTTGTTAAATTTTCTAATACTGCAGGTAAGTATGTCTTATTGATATGTTTTAAATTATTTAAACCTGATGCAAAACTGAATAAAATGTGGCCACAAATTCTGTATGGCCTGTAATACTAATAATTAACTTTTGCAACTTTTTAAACTGTTTGAACACCATAATCTAACACTATAATATGCAATCAATTATCTGAATTAAAATGCTATAATGGTATAACTGACAGAATAATTAAATGACTCTAATTTTGACTTATGTAATAATTATTCAATTATTTGACTGAAAT
This sequence comes from Montemys delectorum, assembly GCA_019843815.1. NCBI lineage: Eukaryota > Metazoa > Chordata > Mammalia > Rodentia > Muridae > Montemys > Montemys delectorum. Next base: position 4,234 of record JADRCD010231197.1, read on the forward strand.
ATCCTCTGGGAAATTACAATTTACAACAAAATATTACTAAGCCTTAGAGTTCCACTTCTATTTATCTAGATTGTACATATATATATATATATATATATATATATATATATATTAATAGTGAATATGATTTTTTAAATTAGATTGAATGAAGGAAGTCAGAGTTCATCAAATCTTTAATGTGTCATGCTTATGAATAATATGTAATCTCTGTCATGGATATAGTGAGGGTATTTTTTTTAAATATCATACATCCCTCAGTTATTAGGTTTAAATGTGTTAATAATTGGAAATAAAGTATAAAGCTTGATAATATTTTGGTGTAAATTCTTATTTTTCCAGAGGATATTTTATAGTTAAATATTTGAATGACTCTTATATGAGTCAAAATCAGAGTCATTTAACTATTCTGTCAGTTACACTAACATAGCATTTTGATTCACATAATTGTTTGTATAATATAATATTAGATTAAGGTTTTCAGTTTAGAAGGTTGCCAAAGTTAATTTAGTATTAAATACCATAGAGAATTTGGGAGCACATTTTTTTTCCATTTTACATCAGGTTTAAATAAATTAAAACGTATCAATAAGACACATTTAGTTTTAATATTAGAATAATTATATTACCAAAATTTTAATCCAGAGCATTGCCATTCATCAGTTTTGCATATGTCTCTAACATATCATAATTTCCTTTTTAATTTTGTTGTAGATTTAAGAGCATAGTAATAGTGAACATAGATAATTTATAAGACATTTAGGATATTTGAAAGTCATCTAACATAAATGAAAACCGTTTAAAAACAGTGATTTTCATATACTAAAGCTGTACTTATTTGCTCCAACATAAGTATTTGATCGCCAGCATATGTCAGTGCTATAGATACCATATGTTTTCAATTTCTGTAAAACATATGTAATAATTTTAAAGTACCTACATTATTATTAACATGACAGGCTGATAATTATTTTTTAGTATATAATGAATCATCCTTAGGAGGACATATATAATAGATTATAATGTAATCTAGTAGAAATCCTGTGCATCTCAAATTAATTAAATGATTAAGAAGATTTGAAGGTATACTTCATATGTCAAAACAACATTTGAGACTGTGTGTACATAGGTATGTTAAGGTGTACATATGGATGGAATGGGCTGTTATTCCCTAGTCATTGTAGTATAGAGTTTGACTTTAGGTCTGTAGACTATCTACTTTTGGGTAGTGTCATTTTAAGGAGAGCAGCCTATTGTATTAGCAACAGCCTAATCTCTTTGGGTTTCTATGGGATACACTTGGCTAACAATTTAATTGAATGCAACCAAATTTCAGTACTTAAACAGAATCTCACTTCAGTTAGGACTTATACCTTCCATTATTATTGTAATTCATTAAGATTAGCTCCATATATTTTAGGAAGTTTATATTGCACTATGTTTCCATATCATCCTCAAATACCCTTGGAGCACACATTCCCTCCTTCTGCCCTATCTCCCCCCTCTCTATAATCAGTTGGTCATCCTTTTCTATTCTTCATCTGCTCTTGGGCCACCTGTACATATTTTTCAACTATTACATACTGAAAACTTTTACTGAGTTGTCTTCAGTTGTTTTTGGATTTAGTAATATATTTTGTGAGATATAAAATATGCCATGATTCATATATGCAATTGTCATGACAGTTCTGACTTATTAATTAGTTTAATAATTTAAAAAATTTGCAGTGATGGGGTTGAATCTTGTGAATGCTAGGAAAATTCTCTAAAGTTGGGTTGCATTCCAACTCAGCAGTAAATGTCTTTAAAGAAAAACAAGTTGATAGTAATACATTTTTACCTAGCTAAAGAGTGAAGATATGTTAAATATCATGGATTTATTGATTTTAGATATATTTGTATATGTATTTCATTTCATAAGAAAGAGAAAATGTGGAATTAAATTGTCTATTTCTTATCATTGTCCCATCCATATTTCCTCTGTATGTGTGTATGCCACTGAGAAAATTATTAATGGTTTCATTTTTTCAGTTTCATTATCTTTCATAGGAGTGAGACAAACAGGAGGGATCTCTACCTGTGCTTTGTTCCCATACTTTAAGCACTATTAAAGCATGTATTATTATTATTAATTTACACTCAGTATTAACTCTTTATGTTCTTATTGTAAGTATTTCTCAAGTTTATGTTCTTGTAAAGAGGCAAAGATTTGGAGGAATTAAGATTTGACTCATAATTATCAGTCTTTGAGCTCTTCTTTGCTGTCCTGGTTGCCTTGAACCAAAGGATACTCCAATAACTCCCTAATTATTTCACCAAAACCAGCTATCATGAAAATCCTACACTGTCCCTGAGAAAAGTCTATCATGAATAGAGCTGGTTGCCTAACCCCTGAAGATGTAGCCACACTTAAATCTACTTTATAAAGGTTGAAATCAATGTTTTGTATGATAGACCTAGAAGTAAATCTCAAGCTGTTTTTACCTTGTCCACATGATAAAACCCTTTTATGGGTTAACAAGTAATATCTAAGACTGATGAAAAGGTGAGGCTATGGTTGGTCAAACACAAGACTCCATTGCCTTTACTGTTGCTAAAGATACAGGTATTAGTAGTTCAAATACCAATTTCATTGGCTGCAATTTGTCCAAAATAAATGGCCATGATTAGTTCAAATATTCTTTCTTAGACTGAGCAGTGTAGGTATGAGATTCAACCCTGTGCAGCATTAGGCCCAATTAATGGTTCTACCAGTCAGTTACAGCAGCACAAGTAAGTTAAAAGTCAGATGGCAAACTGATAGTAATGTTAGATTCTGATTCAATATTATTCACATAGTAAATAGTTAAGAGTAGTCAAGGTTTAACAGTTCAGATATACTACAGACAGATAGATATTCAAACACATCAGAGATCTAAAGAATATGGCACTTAAAATGGTTTCATTATTAATGGATTTTTAACTAGGAGACCTATCTACTTCTGAGAGTACCCTCATTCCACCTAAAGGAAAATATTGAGCATCATTACCTCCAATTGGAGTCATTTCAATTGTGGCAGTCAAGCCACTTGGTAAGAAATACTCTAATTTCATTCTGTAGATAATTATGTCAAAAAAAAGAAGAAAACATGGATGTGGGATAGTTGACTGCTAAACTCTCCCAAGGAAGTACCCTTCATAATTATGAAGGACTTCAAGCTAGTCCTTCATAATTATTGTTTCACTTAAAGTCTGTCACATGCTTCTGGGCCAGTAGGCTGTAGAGAAATGCTCCAATGTCATACAAATATTGGGGGCTGACCAGACAGTCAGTTGTCTCTACAAATTGTATATGTTTGGAGGCTATGTTTTTGGGCTTCCTATGTATTCCAGTAATATTTAATTCCTTTTCAAATCTCTGATGGGGTTTAAGATTTGTGATAGTCTCATAATTTAACTTGAATTGTTTAGCATTGACAAAGATGGTCTAGACTTAAAAGGATGGTTTTCAGTTGATAATACAAGTTAAAATCCAACCTAATTGAGATACAGAAGTGTAAACTCTGGATAGGTGACAGAATACTTTCTCTAAATTGCCAAACAAGATGGACTGGATATTATAAATGTTTAAGATACCTTACAACTTACATAATTGTTATAATTATGTTCAATGTATACCTGAGAGAAAAATCCTTTTTAAGTGGAAACAAAGAGGAAAACATAGCTGCTTGGATTAGAAATGCTAATCAAACTCCCCAAAGTCTGTCTGTATGAGAGTGCAGACCCATAGCTTCTGGGAACCTGTCCCGTTTTGTTCTGATTGGTAAATAAAGATGCTGGCATACAATTAATGGACAGAGCAAACAAAGTCAGGACAGAATCAGGACTTGAGCATTTCCTGTGCTTGGGACAGAGAGGAGGGAGAAGGAGATTAGCCATGCCCAGATAACAGGAAGGAGAGGAAAGATGCCGTGCCTGAAAATAATACAGACACGGCCATCATGTAACAGAGATAGGAAAGTGCAGCCCAGATTGAGGCCCAGTTGGTTAGCTCTCTGGGTCCAAAGCAGCCTCAATAGATAACAGAGTTTAGTAAGGAATAATTCAGAATTATCGGTGGGAGGTTTATCAAATGCATGGAGGCTAGGAAGTGGCCCATCTTCCGTGATGATTAAGGCATATCAAAATATAAAGGCTGTTTGTGTGTCAATCATTTGGGAACATAAACATTGGGGCAGATAACAAGACTGCCTTCTGACAGGATTTAGCAATGCTTTTCTTATAGACAATATAGATTAGGTTTTAGTGTTCATATTAAATCTCATAATTTCCTCTGAATATTGTTCATATTATATGATAGCATCTGAGAACACAATGTATACATATGGTACACATATCCTCATTCTGTCAAGATACTTACACACACATTGTAAAAATAAAATAATAGGTTTTTTTGTTGTTGTTGTTTTGTTTTATGAAAAAGGGAATCCCAGTTAGTTTTGCTTAGTCAAGAGCCTTGAAATCCTGACAACCATTCTTGCCTACGGTCTGGGTGATCTGAGCAGACCTAATACCCAGTCTTGTCTGGAAGGTGCAGGCACAGGTTGAGGCTTACAGCTTCATAGGTCTAAACAAACACACACACACACACACACACACACACACACACACACACATTTCTAAGTGCCATGTTTCCACATCAAAGACTTTTAAGAGCCCTGTAAAAATATAAGGAACCACTTGAGGATGCAAATAGCTCAAACTCCCATCTCATCTACTGCTTGGTTCATAGCTGTCAAGCTCTCAGGTAGATAAAGTCTATCAGACCATGGCACTCAAAAACTTAGACTTTGATACCAGTACTTACTTATCCATATAGAAAAAAGACTCTCCCTTTGAGCCAACTCTTGGTAATAAGAGGACAATGATGTTATCTAATTCATAGAATATATGGATTAAATATGACAAAATTAGGTACAAAGAGTAAGAATAATGTGTGACTCTTGGCAAATGTATAAGATATTTATATAAATTTGTCTTATTCAGATACTGCTATATGCTTACAAAATCATTTGTTCCTATTTTCTATGTAATTATTAGTATATATATTTTATATATTATTTTTATTTTAGCAAGAAAAATGAATCAAATTAAGTAACTTTGTTAATTTGGATATATTTGTCTTTATCAGTTTGACCCAAAAAAATGAATTATTTTGTCATTTAAATTGTATACAACTATTGTTCAAGTATCAGTATTTGTTAGTTCATTAGAAGTTATCTTGTTTTCATCTGAAAACTCATATTTGTGTTTATCATTGTGGTTGATCATTTTATTAAATATCTTATGAAATATATCTTATTAAAATTTTCATAAATACTGAGAATTCCAATTATAACCACAGTGACTGCAAACTATAAAGTGGCATCCAAAGAATACTATTCTATTCCCTTAAAAATTTCTCAGAATTCTATTATCACCACACATAGTTTTTATCCATCAGTGTCTTGCCTCATATGTCAAAACATATTTTCTTTTACATCATTTCGGCCTACTAATGTTTTATATAAATACAATCATAAAGTATGACCAATAAAGTATTTTAATACTGTCTTATCATTAGCACCAGCGACTTTTCTAAAATAATCTTACACACAATCTATTTTTCTATCTATGAAGGAAAACACCCTGAAAAGAAGTTGCGTCCAAAGAGACCAATTGGTCAAATAAAATTTCAGTGCTTTGAAGAGATTCAAATGTTTTAGTTCAAAACTTCTAGTTGGGCTAGCTCTCTTTAACAGCCATCCTTGACCCCTAGTGTCAGAACTAACACTTTTTAAAAATCTATTGATTTATACCAGAAGTGTTCACCAATCCAAAAGTTAATAGTGACACCAGGGAGAATCATGATCCTATAGATCACCCATCTCACTATACCTGTACCTCTGATGTATCCACAAATATCTTTTGGAATGACTTTGCTTCATGCTTTTCTTTGTAGTATAAAACTATAAAAATTTCATGAAAGTGCTTCTACCTTGGAACATGGAATTTGGAGTAACATAAATTAGTGATACTGGACCAGGGTCTATCAAAATGACTCCATTATAAACACCTGTCTCTCATGCCTTTAAGAGGAGAGTTATGGTTTCTATGGGTTTGCTCTTCTCCCTCCCTTTTTTTTATTGCTTTGACACGTGCATATAATCTCTTCTTTCAAAAATATAAGTGGGTTGCTTTCCATTATATGAAATTTTTTTTAATAAATTTTTATTTTACCTTTGGTTCTACATAATTTGATCCAAGTTAGCAAAGAGGTAACTACACAAATTCCTACTGTTTTTCATCCATTCCCTTTTGACACTTTGCCATGAATACATTATGAGTATAAAGGCTGTGTTATTTGGTCCATAAATATTTGTAGTCTCTCCTCATTGTCCATTGCAAATGTCATCTCACTAAATTTTCCTTTGTTACTCACTTTCACACTATTTATCTAATTCTACCAACAATAAGCGTGGTATTTCAGTTTTCTTTGTGCTTTTACTTATTTTTATTATTCTTATATTATTGTATTTTACTTTTAAATGAAACTCAGTATATGAAAACAAATGAAACCAAGTACACACACACACACACACACACACACACACACACAAAAAAAAAAAAAAAAACAGAATAAAGATTTTTAAAAAATTATTTTTTTTAAGAATTAAAAGTAAGCCCACCACTTCTTGTTTGAGCTGCCTTTCTCCAGGACCTGGGTGTGAACTCACCATCATAATCATATTAAGAATTAGTGAAAGTGACTAAATAAAGTAGATAGCTTAGTAGATATCTCCCAGTCATATATTTACCTACAATGATAGGGTTTGCACATTTAGGAGCCATTTACTTTCTTAATGCCGCCATAAATAAAAATGATCTTGAAAATCTGAAAATATTGCTGTGAATTATTTCAAAAAATGTAAAATTTTAAATTAAGTTATACAAGTCATCAATATCTACTAAGAATTTTTCAGAAGTCACAAAATTATCTAAGATAGGGTATAAAATGAAAAATATAAATTGAGAACAGTGCCATTCTGTCATATTTTTTATTTAAATTATAGACTCTAATACATTTTTTCATTCTGTAAAACAAGGACAACAATATTTGGGTTATATCCCTATAGATTTATTTAAAAAATAAATAAAAACTTAGAAGTAATCAAATTCTGAATCAGTAGTCCAATGTAGAATTATATTACATGGGCTTAATAATTGAGCTTCAGTGAATTCACTTAACCAGGATATTCTATATTTTTAATATTTCTTACAAAATTAGGTATAGTTTGAAAATTCACAATATCATTTTTCTACTAAAATTTTTATTCAATTATATTTTCACAAAATATAGAAAGCAAAAAATAATTTAGGCACAAATCAAATATCAGGATTTAGATGCATAGATTCTTCTCTTTAATTTCAATTCTTTTATCAGAATAAATGAAAATATTATTATTATAAACAATCAGTAATTTAAAAAAGTTATTGTTCACAATGAAATATTTACTTACACCTATATTTTAATAAGTAATATATGACCTAATTTCTCAGTAGTATCCTTTATTTTTAAGATAAGTACTTATTTGTATATAATATGATTTAAGAGTGATTAAAAAATTTAAAGGCTAGTATAACAACTTAAATAGTGACCTCAATCACAATTCCAAAAGCACTTGTTTAGTGCATATTAATAGAAATTGGATTGCCATTTACACATTCCTCATTAGCTTTCATGGCACCAGATCAAACTGTCCTCTCTGTGTACTGCTGTGAGAAAAGTAGCAATGGACTTTTATTCATTCTCTATGTGGGTGCTCAAAGGTAAAAATCTATTTACATTTAAATCTAATGGCCATTTGTAGCTTATACTTTTAGTGCCTGAAAAATCTGGAAAAATTTTAATACTATTAAAGCAAAATGGGAATGAGAAAATATCTGTATTCGCTTAATTGTGCAAATCATGAATTTATTGTGATCCTTATTACAATGAAAATCCTCAGTGTAAAAAGAAAGACAACAACAAACTGTAACTAAATAAATATGCTTTATAATGTATTTTGTAAAGTATACACCTTTTATTTTAGTGATGACTTTTCATATTTCTTTTGATATAATATTGTTCATCTACGTTTTGAGTAAAGATTATGAAAATTCTACAAAATATACAGTACTGAGTTAAATAGGAGAAAATATAATCAAAACAAGTACTATTTATTTTGAAGAATTTTCATAATCTTTACTCAAAATGTACTTCTCCATTTTTAACCCTGCAGTTCATTCAGGCAAGAACAATTCTGGGTCAGAGTTTTTGACTGTAGAATAGCAACCCCCCCCCTCCACTTGATGCCCTGTCTTTCTACTGAAGGTGGATTCTACACACTCCCTTTCCCCACTGTAGGGCATTTCATTTAGGATCCTTCCTTTTGAGTCCTGTGAGTTTCTTACCTCCCAGGTTTCTGGTACATTCTAGATGGTCCCCCCACACCTTACCTCCCAAGGTTGCCCATTTGCATTCTTTCTGCTGGCCTTAAGGGTTTTTTCAGTCTTGTTCTCCCTAATATCTGATCATGTTCCCCTCTTCCCCTCCCTATCCCCTTTTCCAGAAACGTCCCTCCATCCCTGTTCCACCCACACCCCTGTAATTACTTTCTTCTCCCTCACAAGTGGGATTGAGGCATCCTCACTTGGTCCCTTTGGCTTGCTAAACTTCTTGATATCTGTTTATTGTATTCTGGGTATTCTGTACTTTTTTGGCTCATATCCACTTATTAGTGAGTACATACCATGCATATCCTTTTGGAACTGAGTTACCTCACTCAGGATGATATTTTTTAGTTCCATCCATTTGCCTGCAAAACTCATGATGTCCTCATTCTTAATAGCTTAGTAGTAGTTTAGTCAGCACAAAGTAGGTTCCAGGAGTACCCAGAAGCCAAAAAAACCCGAAAAACAAAAAACAAACAAAGCCATCAAAAAGTAAAGTTGATGTCAAACACAAATAATTGATAGAACATTATGTATATTTCACAGGCTCTGTTTTTGGTTGTATATCTGGACGTATGAAAAATCTTTGAATTATGAAAATACAATTTAACTACTGCATAAAGCATATGCTTTTTTTTAAAATTTAGATACACACAATCTTTATTTTTGTGGTAGTTTTTGTGATCATGGGGTGAGGCCAGGTCCTCACACGTGCCACTCACACATGCTGAGCTACACCCGAACCCTTAACTGTGCTGACCCTCTCCTGTCATGTTGCCTGTTCACAGCCTTGCTCACGTCCCTGTGGCTTTATGGCTGTGTCTCTTCTGGTCTACTTTTCGTTGTCTTGTCTAAAAGTTGTATGGCATCTAATATAAATGACTTCATTTAAAGTCTGAAGGCATTTATAAAAATCTGAAATGAGAGACCCTCACCTGGTAATACTGTTCCCAGGAGATGCTATTCCCAAATCTGTAATGTATCTCAGTGCAATAAACCATAATCCACTACGGTTCTGAAATTTGCCGTAGTGAAGAAGATGACTGGCTCCTGCAAATCTGAACAAATGTGACCGCATTACTCCATAAATGTGTTCCTGTTTACATGGGCCTGTGCTTCTCCTTCCATGCTCTCAGACATAACTGAGACTTGGTGGCATCACCAGATCACAGCAGATGGACCATCCGCCAAGACAAGCGAGTCAGGGCTGCTGTGCCTCTACCCAGGCAGCATGCCACA
>JADRCD010231198.1:0-12490 GCA_019843815.1 Montemys delectorum
TTGAAAAGAGAAATGTAAAACATCATATTTTAGTCCTAATGTTCCCATTTCAAATGACATTTCAGTACCAGAGGCTTCTTGCTCCTCATCCTACCAATGTTTACCTTTAACTCTGCTTTACAAAGCTATTTTGACACAAATTCAGAAAGAAATCTGTGTAAAATATTTCTTTCAAATTGGGACTCATCTCACAGGAACACATTAGACTGAATTCCAGCGCCCAGGTAGACACAGCTCTGAAGTTTTTCATACTGACTTTGATCTCTAAGCTTTATAAATACATTTGCTTATGTCAGAAGGACAATTTTATATGAGCTATAAATGGCTTCCACACATACACAGAGAAAATTATCTGATGGGAGAGCTATCCACTTTTTCCTAAAATTGTGGGCAGTTGATGCAAGTTGAGGATGTTAGCCTGCGAGCCTTAAAGCTAGAACTAATTTTGTTTGCTTTAAGATAGCCACAGAAATGCTCTCTTCTTAACAGAAAGTTATTTTCTAGGGCCCATGGCCCTTGCAAGTATCAAGTGTGGAAAGAGCAGTTACTCCTCTGACTTGATTTCATATTCTCATGTACAAAATGACCAGCTCAATTTGAGTAATGCTTTCCCCAAACCTCACTTACCTCACTGTAAAATACAATATTCCTGCTCAAATAGTTGTCTGCCACAGAAAATAAGTTTACAAAGGTTTTGTCCACTGAGCGAAATAAAGACATTTATAACCAATATTGGGAGATAAAAATCAAGCCAACTTCTTTGTGAATCAGTTCTATCATCCCAACAAGATCCTTCTAAAACAATTCGCAAAAAAGAATTAACATAGCCTGCTCCAAAAGAGCTGAAGAAATGTCCCACTGGGTTCTATAATTCACTGGTGAGTTCCTGAGAGGGAGTAGATAATTTTCTTGTCAACAGAAAGATCCAACTTAACTCTTCAGTTCAGTTTGCTATTTAAGTGACACCTTGCAGTTTAGGTAATAAACCTTAATCGAGAGACAACATGAGGAGATGCTTGGCATTTCATTATGTCACAAGAAAAGGGAGACAGCCACCATCTCCACTTCCCTAAATCACCTCCAGAACTACACGTCCACAGACAAAGGACTGGCAGGCTAGATAGAAGAGGAAAAGGGAAAGGATGAAAAACCCAAGTCTACCATTTCACTCATTCTCTCCAGTGCATTACGTTTTTCTACAGAGAAAGTAAAGACATTTCATAATTATTTTTTAGCATAATAGTCTGCTGCTATGGGAACCACTAAGAAATTAAGAGTACAGGATCAGATCACTGTGTGTGTGTGTGTGTGTGTGTGTGTGTGAGAGAGAGAGAGAGAGAGAGAGAGAGAGAGAGAGAGAGAGAGAGAGAGAGAGAGAGAGAGAGAAAACACACAGGAACTGGCTCTCTTTCCATCCTGTGGATCCCTGAACCCAGTAGGTTTGGTACAAAGCACCTTTATCCACTGAGCCATCTCTCCAGCACACCATGATCATCTTTAGATACAATCATCATGACTACCTTCGAGAAAGTGAGTATTGCCTTTACAGAAATCCCCTTCACTACCATCCATATTCTCTCCAGTGGACCCACCGGCACTCCTTCCAGCTCAGCCTTCACAGCCCACACCAACCCCTGGACTCAACTGGTGGGCCCGCATGGACGGAGATGCTACAGGGTGACACTCTGGGACACCTTGTTCAACACCTGATAACCATAGGTTTCCCTAGAGGCTACCACCTTGTTCGTCCTCCACAAACACAAGCAGCTGCGGCCCGGCTAGAGCTATGCAGCATCCTAGCCTCCCAGCTTCCACCACACTGATTAGCTAAAGGGTTTATCATCTGCCCAGTGACACACAGTGAAAAGGGAAGAGCAGAATCGGTGGGTCCAGGCCTGGGGAGCTGGCTCAGTAGATAAAGCACATGCCAGGAAAACATGGGGCCAAAGTTCAGAACCCACGTAAAAGTCAGAGGTAGTGGCCACTTATAATCAAAGCACTCAAGACAGAGAACAAAGGGATCTATGGAGCAGTACAAACCCAAATTGGCAAGCTCAGGGCTCAACAGAGACCCTGCATCAGCAAATAGTTTTGTCTTCCTCCATTGCTCACCACCAGCAAATCAGACTCCAGAGATCTCAGAAGCAGAGTGTGTCACCCCAAGAGGATGTGTGTTAGTAGTGTCTAGGTCACACACCTGCTATAGTCAACACGCATGGAGGAATGGCTGTTTGGGATCACAGTTTTGGAGGTCCTAGTCCAGGGCCCCCATTGCTCTTGAGACTGTGGTGGGGCAGTGCAGCACGCCATACAGGTAAGCAAACCTGCTTGCCTCTATTGGGACCTAAAAACAAAGAGAAATCTCCCAGTCCCCTTCAAAGCCATATCCCCAGTGATCTAAAACTCCCACCAGGCCTCACCTTGGAATCTTCTGCCACCTTTTAATAGAACCATCCTGAGGGCTGGACCTTTAATAATGAGCCTTTGAGGGATAGTTCAGAAATAAACTATAGCAATGGCCAATCCTCAGAAAAATCCTTAGACCAAATCTAAATACTAAGGATGTGTGGGTTGATGCAAAGAGGAGTCTAGTTTTCCAAAGCCTGGGCTTGCTACAGCTTCCCAAGTTCTGAAAAGAAACTTAGTGTCCACTGCACATGTACGTGTGTGGCATGTCTGTGTGTATCTGCATGTTCCTGTGTTTGTTGATGTCAGGTATCTCATCAGTCCCTCTCCATTTTGTTTACTGAGGTAGGGGTTCTTGCTAGTTAGCTTGCTCCAGAGATCCTATCTTAGTTTCCAAGGCTCTGAGATAACAGGTGACCGCCACACCTGTGCACAGCTTGGTGCTCGGACATAGATTCTTGTCCTTACCTATACACAGCAAGCTTCCTAGTCCTGTGTTAGCCATTTTATTAAGATTTATTTATATTTCCAAATTGCAAGTGTTGAATCTTCAAAGAATTTCTAGCAAGTGGCAACTTGCCAAAATATATAAGTCCATTGTTAACTATGATAGACTAGCAATGAATGAATGAATTATAAATATCACTCATACATATTCATATATTATCTCATACATATTCATATATACTTATATATGAATAGTATATATCACATATACCTTTAATAAGTTTTGAAAAGGTATTTATCTGAAGTTTGGGTCCAGATTACCTACTTTTTCCAACTAGAAAAAGCATCCAAATTAGTAAATTTGTGTGTGTGCGCGTGCATGTGTGCATGCGTGTGTGTGTGTGTGTGTGTGTGTGTGTGTGTGTGTATGTGAGAGAGAGAGAGAGAGAGAGAGAAGAGAGAGAGAGAGAAAGAGATTGTGTTTGTGAAAGGGTATGTAGAGGAAATGATTGCTAAATTGTGTTTTAGGACTAAAAAGCGAGAATCAGAAGAGATGCAGAGAGCCAGTCAGCATAGCATGTCATACTCTGGTCAAGAAATACCTTAATCTGAAAAGCACTCTTTTAAAAAGATTTGTTTATTTTTATTTTTTTTGCATATGGGTGTTTGTCTGGATGTATGTGTGTGCCTCACTTGCATGCCTGGTGACGGTGGAAGCCAGAAGAAGACATTAGACTCCCTGGAACTGGAGTTACAGATGATTGTGAGCCACCATGTGGGTCCTGGAAACTGAAACCAGGTCCCCGGGAAGGGGGAGAGAGCCAGCGGAGTGCTCTTAGCCACTGCACAATCTCTTCAGGCCCATGAACTGCACTTTCCAGTTTATAAACACAACTGTTTTACTTACAGGAAACCTCACCCAGCCTAAGACTACTGGGCTGTGCCATAATTTACCACCAGAGTCCTGAAAGCAAGTTTTAGATTTCCTCAAACCATTTGCCATGAATAGATACACTATCGTTGACAGTCACAGATGTAAACAAGAACGGAGAGAAGCTGATTAACCTAGAGATACCTAAAGCCTCTAAGCCACAGTAAATGGGCTGCGTGGCCTGAACAGCCAACGTGGAGGAGACCGTCCCTCAGAGCCCACGAAGAGACACACGGGAGCTCACTTTACCACAAAGAGGGTTTTTAAAGATACGACTTTCACTAAAGCACAAACTGAATAGAATCATATCAGTATAATCCTCACATACTTCTGCCAGCTGGGATCCTGGATGCTGAGATGTAACCGCCTCTCCATGGGCCTCAGAACCCCAGTCTGTTTCCCACGGGTCACTGCCCAGCCGTCAGATGGAGGCATGATGTGGTTACTTCCCTAACAAATCGCTCCAAACCACCTCCGTCCAGGGAAAAGGCTACTGCTCTGGTTTGCAATCTCCCAAGCCACCCCATCCCTCTGCACGGGAGGATCAATAGAGAGCCAGAATGAATTGTTTACTTAATTGTGCTGTGCAAGCTGAATAATTGCGCGCCTTCCAGGAGGGCTTTGTAACCAATGAGATGGCATTGGATCTGCCAAAACCTTTACCTTGAAGCCAACATCGGTTCTGCAGACTCTCCTATCACAAATAACGGCAACCCTGGCTATTATTTCTAGAGGAGGCAAAACCGTGGCAGGGACATCAAAAAAACATGTCTTTCAAAAAACAGGGGGGGGGGGGGGGGGGGGGGGAGAGTCCACAAAGCAGTCCCTATTGACAACTGTGATTCCCACATTTCCCAGGGTGAGCCCTTTAAAATCGTGAGTCCTGATTTTATTCATTCACAACGAAACAGCCTACAGACAGCAAGCCTTAGGAAGAGCAGAGTTGGCCCCTTAGACACAATGATCACTTTCTAAAGTGTTTTTAATTTTTAAATCAATACATCCTGTGTTAGATACCATTGTGATATATGGTATCTGTATCATAGTGTTTTTCTGTTGTTTCCATCCCCCATCCCTCCACTCTCTATTGTCTCTGTTCTTCCTTCATGGTCCTCTCATCTTCCTCTTTCATGTCCCCATGTTCTTTTGCTTATTCCCCATCCTTTCTTATCATCTAGTAGTAGTACCCCGTGTTGGTCTAGATTTTTAGAGTTTACCCACATTTTAATAAGGGGTACATACTGAACAACAACAACAAAAAAGATCACTAGCAATTTTTAAAACATCTAGTAATATGGAAAAAAGACTAGGAGATGAAAAGTTATTAACTTGTCGAAGTCTTTAAGGATAACAAAAATAATTTACTACTAAGACAGAAAATACTGAGATGTGAGGAGTGAAGACAAGAAAATCCTTAGGATAGCAATCAAAGAGCAAAACTGAGAGGTGACTGTATCTCTGTTTCCTGCTCTTTGGAAATCCTGCTCGTAGCACTAAAGCATCCCTAGATCTGATGAGCTCTACTATTTCCTACTGACTTCGTTGTCTTATAAAGGTTAATTTTGTAATTATAGGCATGTGTGCATTCGCGCTTGTGTGTTTGTGTGTGTGTGTGTGTGCATGTGTGTCAGTTGGATGCCAGAGGGTAAGGCATGTGCCCTTGGAAGTCAGAAGAGGGACTTGAATTCCCCAGAACTACAGAAACACCTATTTGTGGAACACTCAGTGTAGGTGCTGGGAACTTGGGTCCTCTACAAGTGCTCTTAACTATGGCACAGTCTCTGCAGCCCCTACTTGGTTGTTTCAATGTAATGTGTTCTTTCCCATTGCCACCCTGGTTTTGATCTCTTGCCATAACAAAAATCTAGCCATACTCCAGTGGTGGTTCAGCTTCTCCAGTTGTTTCTTCTCAGCTGCCATGAGCATTCAGTCCAATCTACGCAACTCACTAGCAGTCCTGAGACTTTGGGAGAGTGGGACCTGTCAGAAGCTGAGGAGAAGAGGCCACTTTTATGCAAATATTCATTAAAAGTCAGGAGACTGAAAGCACAATGCATCTGTCACTGTGTTGACTCTTTAAGAGACTCTTTTTGAGTATTGATAGAGCATTGATTGCTCTAGACTTCACAGAGTTACATCTGTTTTTCAGTGTTAGGCTAACCCAGAGCAGTACTGCCTGACACATACCCTTGAATACATTTAAAATTGGAAAAGAGATGCTGTATTGGATACCTGAAGAGAAGACACAGAGGTCAATGTGTATAGTTGGGGAGGTGCCTCAAAGAATCTTCCCAACCAGCATATGTCAGGATACCTAAAAAGGAAAGAATACACATTTCCAATACACCACATACATTTTCCCATCCAGCTTCTAGATCCAGCTAACTTAATGGGGTCATGGGTTTGTTTGTTTGTTTGCTTGCTTGTTGTTTTGCCAAAGGTCCATTTGCAAGTATTGGTTTTATCATGACTTCAATATACCCTTATCTTATTCACCTCGCCTATAAAATGAGTCCTTTATCCTTCTTTGAATAAAAGATGCAATGTCTCTCATACATTGAACTATATGTTTCATCTATGAATATAAAGCTCCACTAATTTCTAACAATTTATTTACCTTGAAACTTGTGTGTGTGTTTGTGTGTATAGTGTATGAGGTGTGGTGTGTGTGTGGTGTGTTTGTATGTGCTGGATGTATGTGATGTAGTGTACGTGGTGTGTGTGTGATGTGTTTGTAGATATGTTGTATGTGCTGTATATGTTTCATATGTGTGTGGTATGGTGTGTGTGTGTGTGTGTGTGTGTGTGTGTGTGTGTGTGTTTTAAAATCTTCATCAGAGAAGAGTAGCTACTTCTTCGTTGGACAGTTGTTACTTTAGAGATGACCAGCAGTCACTGTCCTCCTATTCATAGCCCCTTGCTTTCTTCTGGGAGCATATCCATATACTGTCTGGTGGTGGAAATACATACCGCAAAATACAAACTTTTTAAGGGAACCTGGAGCTTTTCTGCCCAGGTACCATCTCATGAATCTCAGGACAGAACTGCAACCTCTGAAGGTGGTGCCTCGGAAGACTGTAGAGTGATTCCTGCTGGAGGCTTCTGTTCTTCAGCTTTCCCTTGAATCTTACAAACAATCCCACATTTGTCCAGTGGATTCCCTTTCCTACTCAAATGAGCAGTTTGCTTCAGAAAAATCCATTCCAAAGCACAATGAAATGGAGAACCCCAGTTCACCCAAATGGAAAAGTGTCCTGAGATGAAGAATGCAAAATCTGACACCTACCTTCTACCACATTATCAATATAATCAATATAAATGAATAGACTTAGGGTCAAAGCTAACCCAACTTTATCAAGAGAAGGGAAGAGTAGACTCCATCTTTTAATAATAGCAGAATTCAGGAACTCCTCGACCCCAAATGTGAATTAAACAAAATCCACTGGGGATCTTTCTGTAGTAATCTGCCATGCTGGACTTGGTTTCTGCTGCTTCCAACATGAAAACTCTGACCCATCATCAGCATAATGTGACACAAGAGAGACTTCTGAGAACTCATTACCTAGGACATTTTCATCATTTATATCTTACGTATCACTGGTACTAATTGTAAAGTGCTGGTATCAAGGCATTAGGTTATTAGGAATAAAGAATTGGAGCTGAAACTACCTTGGTTCAAGCCCTCCTAGTTATTTAGCTGTGTTTATTGAACTTAATAACTGTGAATATCATTTACCAAATCAAAATGAAAGTGATTATATCTGCCCCAAGTTTCAAAGTTAATTTGAATGTTAAATCATGTAACAGAGCTATAAATAATCTTAACTTTATATTGTGTTCCAAACTACACAAGTGGCCATATAGGTAGAAACTGTAAAATTATCTTACTAACTAATGGGAAGTACTGTAATTAGTCATTGACTTTAAGAGAAATGTCAAAACATTAAAATATTTCCCTAGTCTTTAATATGTAGAAAAATAAAACAAATAGAATTAATGTTTACTTGTTTAATGCATTATAAGCATTGTGGATAGAGCACTTGATTTAGTTATAAACTGTTTTATCTAGCTTAGACAGTAATTACCTTCTTGCCCTCATATAACTTACATCATGGAGGAAGGCACCTTTCTTTTATGCCTTAGAAGATTGTCACAGACCTCCTTAAGTTTGTGTCATATCCCTTTCAAAGTCAGGCGATATCTCCAAAATTTTCTTTAATGTGCAGAATTTTGCCAAAGTCACTGAGCTAGAATAGTCTTATCTTTCCATTACAACCACTTTCTTCACTGGTTTCAATAAATTTGCCTTGACTAAGCTCTTAGGACAATAGGGCTCCCAAAAAAGCAATAGTGTTGCTAGTCCCATGAATGGCCAGAAATTTCTTCTAGGTTGTGTGAATTTCCCTCAGGAGAAATGAACAAACATCTGTTCACCAGACTAAAGTAATAATTCCACCAAAATCTAGCTTAATGACTCAGTGAGTTTATTGGAGTTAATTGCAGGACTATGGATGAAGGATCACTTACAGGAGAATGGGTGACTTGACTAGCCCACCGACAACTCAAGGTTGACAACTCATGGAAGCCACATCCCTGGAGCTCCCTACATGACTCAAAGGCATCTCAGCTCATCTGAGAATCTCTTCTCTCCAGTGATTCTTTCTGTTTAAATAATTCAGTGGTGGTGGTGGTGGTGGTGGTGCTGGTGCTGGTGCTGATGCTGGTGCTGGTGATGATGCTGGTGCTGGTGATGGTGGTGGTATGGTGGTGGTAGTAGGGTCCTGTAAATGTTCTAAGTTTCAGGAAATTCCTAAGAATAGTGTGTGCTTATTTCCTGAACCTTCTAAATGTTATCTACCTCTTGGGATTTAAGGAAGTTCCCTTCATGGTGGAATGTTTCAGATTGGAGGAAACCACTCCACAATATTCTAGAACTCTATGTTAAATTATCACTTTAGTTTCCGGCTTTTCTCTTTTTTCTTTTCCTCTTTTTTTTTTTTTTTTTTAAGTTAGGAGCAAAGCGTGATTTTCATTTTCTTTTTGTACTTCCTTCTTCTTTCCTCCTCCTCTTCCTCCTTCTTCACACCTACCATTACCTTATTCAATTTTCCACAGTTATAAACTACCACCTGAATCTGTCACTGGGAAACAAAAAGGTATGAATTTTGTTCTCTGTTTATCAACTGCATAACAGATGCATAGTGACCATTTCCAAAGACTTTGGAAGAAGTGACCCATCCTGTCACTGGATAAGATATGCATTTCCTATTTACATAATTGTCTATGGCCTGAGGAGCTGGTACTGGTGCTTTCACGTTTGATACCTGCGGTAACTGAAATTTAAAATGTACTGTGATGCTCCGTCTGATTTAACTGAAATTTGTGCACATCAGAACTCCACAAAGCAAGAACTGTCCATATGAAAATGATATGGAGTTTAATTATCAACACAGCTGCTGTTAAGGAGGGAAAGACCAGACCTCACTCCTGCTGATTAATAAGAAGGCTCAATTGCACTCAGACATGTACTGGACTGCCCTAGTTCTCGTCTTTGTTCTTGCAAAATCCATCAGATGAACCCCAGCTGTCAGCAGCAAGGAGGCATGCAGGAAGGATGAGGATGACAACCGCATTTTAACTCTCCCATGCGGAGCATAATTGAGCCCAAAGTTCACCTGAAAGTGAGGAGAGATGATGCCCACGCATTACTCTTTACTTCCAAGGCTGAAAAGAAAATGTCACGGGGATGCTTTCAACAAATGTGTGGTGGCTTCTCCACGGTCCCTTCTTCCTTAGAACTTCTGTATCTGGCTGGTTACCCAGCTATCCAGAGCAAAACGCTCCACACCCCCAGAACAACTCCTCACGGCTAGTTCTAGCCAATGATCTATGCATGGAAGGACTGGGGAGAAGCTCCCAGTGAGCCCACTTGGTTGGAGTGAATGGCAGGTTGTACTTCCTACTTACTCCCTGGAAGATGGATAGAGCATGAGCTCGAGGCTGTGAGGGAGGCATGGTGGAGAACAGCAGCTAGGCACTGAGGCAAGTGTCTAGCTTGGAAGTGGATCTGGATGTTAACCTGATTTGGCTTTATGGAGAAATAATCCAGCTGTGCCTCTCTCCACACTTCTTTATAGGCATTTACACTACTCTTTTCATCTTTCTTATCAGCAACCACATTCTTATTTAGTCCATGGGCACTCTTAGGGCGCTGACCATCTCTCTTTCATCCTTCTGCCTGGATCCTAATCAGGCAGAAACACAGAGGGCAAAATAACGCCTACTGTTTGGTGTGGATAAGGATGCAAAGTCCTCGCACAGATCCAGCCTATCGAAACTCAAGCACAGGCCTGGCTTAAGAATTATTTGGGAAGAATAAAAATATAAGAGAAAGAAAAGGACAGTGTTGGTTCACAACAAGTATTTATCTTTTTTACAGATCAGAAAGGTAGGCAATGAAAGCCCTGAACAAAAGAAGTCCTAACTCAGTGCTCACTAAAGGGAAAGAGGGTCATTTTATAAGAAAGTGCTTGAGATGAGAGCCACCACAGCCTTCTAAATACACCCATTCTGTGAAGGCAAGAAGAGGAGCTAAGGCCATTCCCCTAAGAGCAGAGAAGACGTGAGGAGATGCGGGGGTGGGGAAGTGGGGGGTGGATGCTGCTGACACTGCAGTCTCAGAAGCACTGTCTTGTATAGGGGCATGCTCTGATCTGCATGACTCTAAGCAGAATTAGGACCAATGTGGTAAGACTAAACCACATTTCAACCCAACAAAATGGAAAAGCTTCTGAAACTGAGAATCTCCTCAACCTGGAGGGCAGTAGTTGATAAAGTCGTGAGTTCCCTGGCATGGTAGAGGACTATGGGAGAATTAAAGAGAGTGGATGCTAGAGTGATGACTACTGTGGCAGTGGCTCTTCATTGGCTGGGAGACTGGCACGGGGCATCCTTTCAAGTCTAACTTTCCATGAACATCAGCTTTTCTGTTTAAGCATGAAGCTACCCCCACCCCCATTCTTAGTTACTTTTGTCTCAAAAGTCTTATGATTGACATGGACTGTGTTAGCCTCAGACGCAAGGCCACTGCTCACTCGGGGACTGGGAATCTGGAAAGGCCAGCCTTGGGCCTGAACTGAGAGTGGGCATGGGGTAAGAAAAGGAAGGCTTCTGTCACCAGAAGGGACAATGAGGAGACAGAAAGAAGCAGTGTCCATTGTGATTCCAACCATGAACGGGGTACATTTTTAATAGGAAGCTTAAAGAAATTCTAGGCTACTTTAATTCTTAAAGAAGGAATTGGGAGTGCCATAGTTGCAAACCTATGATAAAATGAAGTGATTTGATGCAAGGCCTTCATCTAAAATTCTGATCCTTTAGCAAATAACCTTAACATGTTTGTCTTTTTACTGGTTCTCCCTTCTCCTCCTCCTCCTCCTCCTCCTCCTCCTCCTCCTCCTCCTCCTCCTCCTCCTCCTTTTTCTCCTCATCTTCTTCTGATATCTCTATTCACTGCCTCATCAGACAAAGTCACAGCAAATTAAGAGAGAGGCAGAACATGTGTATTAAAGTAGATGAAGGCCTGGCATGTAAAGAAAAATTCTTCATTAATAGCAGAAAAAATCTTTCCCTATATTTAATATTTAGGTGACATATTTCTATTCCAGGAGAAGTAAACATTACAGTCATGAATAACAAATAGAAACACAAACTCCATTTATTTG
Organism: Montemys delectorum; assembly: GCA_019843815.1. NCBI lineage: Eukaryota > Metazoa > Chordata > Mammalia > Rodentia > Muridae > Montemys > Montemys delectorum. Next base: position 11,509 of record JADRCD010231198.1, read on the forward strand.
TAAAATCAACTCATTTTCTTTTCATATCAATGCAAAAAATGACCCAATGCCATGTGTTCCATTTGCTGAGAATCTGAGACAGCAAAGCTATACAATTTCTAGATCATTAACTTGTCTCCCTATTTTTCCATGTCTTATAGTTCTGCTAGGTAAGCGTTCGTTCATTCACTTTGATAATGCCACCCTTTATACGTTTGGTATTTCACTTGCTCAATTACTCCATGCAAACCTACGGCAGCCAGGGAGAGGGTGGGAAGGGTGACGGAGAAAAGGGCCCACCCCACAGTTTCTCTAAATGAGCAAGACCTCAAGGCTATATTTCTAATGGTTCCAAACAAAAGGTGAGGGTCTGCCTTGTGCAGACTCAGGTATGAAAGACCTTCATTTTACATAACCTTCATTCTACTCATGGGTGCCAGACTGGATGCCACAATGCTCAGCATAGCCCAGCAGGGCAGGCAAGCAGGACATCTGCTCTGTAAGGACATACAGCAAAGAGCACGGTGTTCCCGTGGTCCTGTTGGAATCATGGGAGGCTTCCCAACAAGAGAAGCATCGGGGGCTTTGGGATGTCTTTGTAAACCAGTTATAAAAAGGACTGAAAATGAATACCAAAAGGAGACCTGAAACATGTAATTCACAGTTATTACAGTGCATATCAAAGAGACACCCTGAGGCTGCAGAGGTTATGTGATCATCAGCCATTTTACCATCCATTCTCCCTGGGCTGACTTACCTTATCCAGAGAGTGAGTCTTGCTTTGTTGTCATGTTTTTTCTCGAGTTTAATTTATTCAGATGATTACAAAGCAATGAGGTCATTTTGAAGGAAAAATTAAAAAAAAAAAAAAAACATTCTCAACTTCTGAGACAAGTGGTGAAGTTCACACTTAACATCTCATCTAAGTGACTTAAGAAGCCACCAGCAATCCCTGTAATCTTCCTTTCCCTTCCCCTCCCCCCTCTCTCCCTTTCTCCCTCCA
>JADRCD010231199.1:0-10572 GCA_019843815.1 Montemys delectorum
CTGTCCCTGCCTCTTGTGTGTTGGAATCACAGGAGTGGACCACTATGCTAGGTTGACACTGTACCGCCAACTAAACTCCACCCAGGAGGATACAGAAGATGAGTGGCATTTATTTATTCTTTCCTCTTCTCAGGAGGCATCTGGAATAGTGTTCAGCAGATGTGAGCAAATATTGAATTATTTTTTTTCTTTGTTTTGGCTCAGTAAGACTTTATAGTTTAATTCATTCTTTTTGCCTGTATCGCCTTAAGACTTTTATAATGAGCAATGTCCTATTTTAAAAATTTAGGTAACCTATTTTTAAGAATTAGGGTAACTCCTAGAAATTGGATGGATAACTTTCAAAATGGAAAAGTAGAATAAGGAAAGCTCAACTCACAACTGTCAGGAAAAAGTCAGGGGAAACGTCACACAGGGATGGAAAGTAGGCCGCACAGAGAAGAGCTGAGGTGGCCTCGGGGAATCGCTGTCGTCATAAGTGAGAGAGGGTAAGAACTCGGTAGACTTGAAGCTGGGCATTGAAACGGCTGCCGCTCTGTTAATGTTTTTTCACTTTTTCATTTTTAAGTTTTATTTTTAGTTTTCATTTATGCGCGCGAGCATGTGTGTGTGTCTGTGTCTGTCTCTGTCTGTGTCTGTCTCTGTCTGTATGCCCAAGTGTGTGCAGTACCAGCAGAGGCCAGAAGAGGGGGGAGTTATGCCCTTTGGAGATTGAGTTGGAGGTTGTAAGCTGCAGGACATGGTACGAGGAGCTAAACTCAGGTCCTAGGCAAGAGCAGCAAGTGCTTTTCACTGCTGAGCCTCTCTTCAGCCGTTCTACCAGTATTTAAAAGGAGACTCCAATGAAGGAGAGCGAAACACAGAAAAAACACAGTGTTCGTTAACAGCCCAGCTCATGTCCTGGTCCCATCCTGAGCGCTGTCACATGCTCTCTGTGGGTCAGCGTGGCTGTGTCCGCACAGAGCCGGAGTCCCTTGGAGAACAGGGGGAGGAACACTGTTGAAGTGGCAGACAGTTGTTTACGCTGCTGCGGTGGATGTTAAAACAGCCACAGGGATGGAGATATGAGTTAGCTTCATCATATCATAAGCTAAATCATATCTCCATCCTTCCACAGCGTGAACAGAGGAGTCACTTTATACACACCTGTTACTTATCAGTGAAAAAGAAAACATCCTGATATTAGTATCAGGTGAAATAAAACTCAAGACAGAAAACAGCAAAAGGAGACACATTTTTTTTTCTTCCTTCTCTGATAACTTAAAAAGTCCAGAACATGTAATTTAAGGCAATAGTTGTTAGTAGACAGGCAATTCTATTGGCCTGCTCTCCGGGCCTGTTGGGTGCGCCAGGTGTGTGCTGAGGATAAAAGGGCTCCCAGCCATCCCAGGTTTCTCTCTGCATTTTCTCTCTCACTGCCCTTGTCCCACCTCACTGCCCCTCTCTCTACTTTTGTGCCCCCCTCTGCCTTCTCCCTCTCTTGCCCTGCCCTCTCTCTCCCTTCTTCTTCTCCCTGTCTCCCTGTCTCCCTGTCTGCCTGTCTGCCTTTATCTCTCCCCCAGGTCCCCACTCCTCTCCTCTTCCCCAATAAATCTCTTATACCAGATTCGTTGCGTGGCATAATTTCTCAGGGATACACCTTGGCACAGACCGCCAAAAGTACCCCCTGGCATTTTGTTATCATAACCATGGTGACAGTCTGTTTGGCATGCTCTCTCAAGAAACTGCCTCCCACAAAGTTGCAGACAATAGCAAAAAGTGATGATCATGGTAAGATCTCTTCTTGCTGTTGCTATGCACAGTGTGAGCAGAATCCAGAAGAGGTTATTGGATCACTCAGGTCACTGGGCGTGGCAGCAAGAGCTTTAATTTGCAGGGCCAAGGACCTCTCCTCCCATTGGTGACTGACTTGGCCAGCCTCTGCTACCTATGCAGCTGGAGCCATGAGTCCCACCATGTGTACTCTTTGGTTGGTGGTTTAGTCCCTGGGAGCTCTGAGGGTACTAGTTAGTTCATATTGTTGTTCGTCCTAAGGGGCTGCAAGCCCTTCAGCTCCTTGGGTCCTTTCTCTAACTCTTTCATTAGCTGTATTTTTAGGTTATTTTGGAGGGCTTTCCACCCTGATTCCCACAGTGGCTGCATTCATTTACGTTTCCAGAGCAGTGTGTAGCTCCCACACCATTACCAGTGTCTGTGGCTACTGTCTTAAACGGCATTAGTTCTGATTGGAGTGGGACGGAATCTCAGTATTTCACTTGTTTTAAGTCCCTGAGCTATGGTACTTTTCAAATACTCCTTGCTTACACCTGTATCTTGAAGTATTTTTTTCCATGTTTTTATTTAACACTTTTAGAGTGTCAAGTCTTACATTAAGGGGTTTGATCCATTTTGAATTGATCTTTTTTGTACAGTTCTATTCTTCTATATGTGGATAGTCGGTCTTTCCAGCACTGTTGGTTAAAGAAGTGGGCTTTTCTCCCGTGTTTGCTTTCGGTGATGGTTTAGTTTGTAAAGTGCTTGCTACACGATCATGAGGACCTGAATTCAGATCCCTATTCCTTTTATCAAGTATCAAGTGGCTGTCGCTGTGAGAACTTATTTCTGGGTCCCCTATGCCATTGGCCTACGTGTGTGTTTTGTAGTACCATGCTGTTTTCACCATGGTTCTATAGGATAGCTTGAGATTGGGTATGGCAAGGCCCTCAGTATTGCTCACTATTTTGAATCTTGTGCTTCTATATGAACTTTAGAATTGCTTTTCTTTTTCTATCTCTATTCAGAATGTCATTGGAATTTTTTTTTAATTTTTAATTTTTTTCTACTGTCCACCCTCTGACAGTTCCTCATCTCATTCCTCCTCCACCCTGTCTCCAAGAGGATGTTCCCACTCTCTGTGCCAGGCTTCCCCACTCCCTGGGGTGTCAAGTCTTTCGAAAGTTAGGCACATCTTCTTTCACTGAGGCCAGACCAGGCAATCCTCTGCTGCATATGTGTTGGGGGCTCCATACTAGCTCATGTATGCTGACTGGTTGGTGGCTCAATGCCTGAGAGATCTCAGGGGTCCAGGTTAGTTGAGACTGCTGGTCTTCCTATGGGATCACCCTCCTCCTCAGCTTCTTCCAGCTTTTCTCTAATTCAACCACAGGGGTCCCCAACTTCAATCCATTGGTCAGGTGTAAGTATTTCTGTCTCAGTCAGATGCTTGTTGGGCCTCTTGGAGGGCAGCTATGCTAGGCTCCTGTCTGTAAGCACTCTATAGCATCCGTAATAGAGGGGACTTGGAGCCTCCCCTTGAGATGGATCTCATTTGGAACAGTCACTGCACCTCCTTTCCCTCAGTCTCTTCTCCATTTTTTTTTTGTTTTTTTTCGAGACAGGGTTTCTCTGTGTAGCCCTGGCTGTCCTGGAACTCACTCTGTAGACCAGGCTGGCCTCGAACTCAGAAATCCGCCTGCCTCTGCCTCCCAAGTGCTGGGATTAAAGGTGTGCACCATTACCGCCCGGCTCTCTTCTCCATTTTTGTCCCTGCAGTTCTTTTAGACAGGGACAATTCTGGGTTAGAGCTTTTGACTGTGGGATGGCAATCCCATCCCTCCACTTGATGCCCTGTCTTTCTACTGGAGGTGGACTCTACGAGTTTCTTCTCCTCATTGTTGGACATTTCATCCAAGGTCCCTCCCTTAGAGTTCATTACCTTACCTCCCAGGTCTCTGGTATATTCCTGAAGTTGCCTGTTTCCATTCATTCTGCAAATGAACCCTCTGAGATTCGAACTCGGGACCTCCAGATTATGAGACTGCCACGCTGCCTACTGAGCTAAAGAGGCAGTCGTCATTGGATTTTGACAGGGATTGCATTGAATCTGGAGATTGCTTTTGGTAACATAGGCATCCCTACAACATTAATTTTAATTTGTCTATCCATAAGGTCATCATTAGCTGGATTCTTTGCCATTTAAGCATTTTTATTGTAAGGTCTTTTGTCTTCCTAGTTAGGCTTATTCTAAGGCACTATCTTTTACTCCATTGTGAAAGGATTCTTTTCCTGGTTTTTTTTTTTCTCAGTGTGCTCATTATTGGCATATAGGAAGGTTACTGATTTTTGTGTGTTGATTTTGTGTCTGGCTGCTTTGCTGGAGGTGTTTATTAGCTCTCAGAGCTTCCTGGAGGGGGGAGTCTACAGGGTCCACATCACACTCTCTAAATCTTTTAGTCTTATTTATTTTATTTATTTATTTAGTATGAGTGTTTCACTGCATGTATGATTTTTGTAGCATGTGCATGCCTGGTACCTGTGGAGGTCAGAAGAAAGCATTGAAGTCCCTAGAACTAAGAGTTATGGATGGCTGTGAGCACCCTTGTGGGTGCTGGGAACCAAAATCTGGTCCTCTGCAAGAACAACCAGTATTTGTTTTTAATTACTGAGCCATCTCTCCATGCCTAGGATCTCTTGTTTATAGGATCATGTCTTCTACAAATAGGAATTATGTGACTTCTTTCCCTATTTGTATATCCTTCCTCCCTCCCCCATCCCCTTTCTTTCTTTCTCTCTCTCTTCTTTCTTTCTTTCTTTCTTTCTTTCTTTCTTTCTTTCTTTCTTTCTTTCTTTCTTTCATCTTATTGCTTTTATTAACACTTCAAATACGATACCGAATAAGAGTGGAAAATCTGGGTACCCTGATCTTGTTCCTGACTTTAGTGGGTGTGCTTTGAGTTTTCTCCCTTTGGTAGAAATGTTAGATAGAAGTTTGTTGTATGTAGCCCTGATTATATTGAGGTATGTTCCTTCTAGTCTTAGTTTCTTCAGAGAGTTTTATCACGAAGGGATGCTGAACTTCGTTAAAGGCCTTTTTCTGTCATGTGATTTCTGTCCTAAGGTCTACTTGTGATGTGTGATCTATTACATCGTGTGCATATGTTGAACCATCTTTGTGTTCTTGGAATGAAGACCAACTTGGTCACGGTGAATGAGTTTTTGGATGCATTATTGAGTTAGGTTTGCTATTTATTTTATTGAGGATTTGTTTTTGTGTGTATTTATTCATGTGTGTGAGAGGAGAAAAGGCTCCCAGAAACCTACTGAACGGTGGAATTCCAAAGTCTTCCAGAATTCTCAACATGGTCACCACCAGGAGAGTTGAAGAGTGAGTCTCCTTCAAGAAACCCATACCTGCCTAGGCAGTGTCGGTGCACACCTTAAATCGTAGCCTCGGGAGGCAGAGGCAGCTACCTGAGTTCAAGGCCTGCCTGGTCTACCTAGCACATTCCAGGACAGCCAAGGATACATAGATAAACCCTGACTCAAGAAAAGGACAAAAAACAAAACAAAACAAAACAAAAAACAGAATCATCATCATCATCATCATCATCACCACCACCACCACCATCATCATCAGACCACACCTGTACTTCTGGGCATGGTTTGTTGTTTTCCGAATGCCTTTCCCCCGAATTTTTATTAAACTCTACCCTGCTTTACACAAGCTCATCCTGAAATTTCTTTCTGTATCAAAGCAGTATATATATATATATATATATATATATATATATATATATATCTCACATTTTTGTCTGAGTGGAGATTTCTTCAAAGAGCTCAGGCTGCTGCCTGGGGCACTATGCCACATGCCTTGGTCCTCACCACATCTGACATCACACATTGGTGTCTAGGACAAGCTGGAGGACAGAGCCTCTCTCATGAACAGGATCCCCAGTCAAAGAAGATGGGGCCACTTAGGTAGACTTTCCAGCCAATTGCGAACACTCAGCTGTGCTGCTACACTGAGAGCTGGTGAGCCAGTGAGTACAGTCTGGACTCTGAAGCTCCTGGTTGCACCAGGCCCACGGTTGCATTTGGTGGCTGGAAGGACCCTCTGCATACAAGTGATCTTGGACCTGTGTGAGACCTTGAAGCATCCTGCCTTGATTATTTAAAAACAACAACAACAACAACAAAACATAGTCCCAAGAAGCTATGCGGAGCGTCCAAATGTCAACACCCTTCAATAAACAGTGTTGAAAATCACTTTATTATATCCACTTTGTCCTCATAAATTGTTTTTTTGTTTTGTTTTTGCTCTCAAAGTCTAACAAGTATTGGTACAGCTCTTTGAAGGTTTTTACTTTTGCCTGAGAATTTAGTTTTTGTCCTTGCTGACAATCCATCTTTGTTTTTCTTGGGGTGATGGCTACCTTGCACCCTTGGGAAAATGTCTGCCAGACACCTGAGCCGCAGAACCCGTTACATCCATCCGTCTAGAGAGGTGATGCCCGGGAAGGAAGTGGCCAGAGGCTGCTGCTGGCGAGTCAGGGCACATGCTTCCTGAGGATACTGCTGCCTCTCAGCACAGGAAGAGGGCTCCACACACACCCATTGGTTGTATGTCCCACGGAGATGCACAATCCAATGCGGACACAATCGTTTAGGTGACAACTGGTAGAGCTGACATTCTCATCCTGAGTAGAGTCAGACTCCACAGTCCCACCATTAGACTCAGTCCCAGCCAATGATAGGACGGCCTGTGCTGAGGGGTCAGGGAGGACCAGCGCGGATACTGGAGGAGGCAAGAAGAGCATCTCTTGGGGAGGTAGTAGGCACAAAAGGGTACCTGCTCTTGGGGAAGAAGGTAGTGGCTATGAAGCAGGGGTGTGGTTCGAGGGAGTCTTTCTGCTTTCTCCGAAGCCTTTGCTGCCCACGGGGCTTGCTGTGGTCACATGACAAGACTGAAGTGGAATGGGTGGGATTAGGGTACCCGGGAGCTGCATCAGTTCTCATGCGTCCTACTGAAAGTCAACATTCCCTGATCTTGGTAGAGGCTAGAGCAGAGGCAGTCAGACCCTTGTGCTGGGGAGCAAGAGTGAGAATGGACCTCTAGTTGCTGACTGCGATGGGGAGACACCTTGTCCAGCAGACACCTGAGAGCTTGGCTCGGGGAAGAATCGTTCCCCCGGGGTGGGGGGGGAGGGGCTGTGGCATTGATGGAGATGGCTCAGTTTGTGCCATACGTTCAGTCAAATGTGGTCTAGGTGTGTCTGTGGGAGACAGATGAAGGAAAACCACCCTCCACAAAAGAACAGTGTGTTAGGAAACACAAGCATTTGACTAGACATGGAACTAGGTAAAAATTAAAAATAACTCAGTAATTGGGATTATAGTTCAATAATTGGGTTAAGTGGGATTAGTGTTGGCTGAAGGGAATTTGCATTTCTAATGTTGAAAAATCAGGAAGAAAGAAACAAACAGCACAAGTCACTGTGTTGTGTGTCTGAGGGACCGCTGGATCTGTTTTGCTAATGCTCTGCGTGTGTTTGTGATATTTTCTTGTGATGTGTAGACACTATATTTTCCTGGCATCATACCTATATTGGACTTACACCTCTGAAACAGGGAAACTGTGTGGGCCTGGACAGTCTCACTGAGAAAGTTTTAAGTAGAAAATTTTATTTGTTATTATTATTATTATTATTATTATTATTATTATTATTCAACTAGATGCAGAGCTAGACCTACCTAAGAAAAAGAAATATTAATTGAGGAATTGCCTTCTGTGGACATGTCTGTCAGGCATTTTCTTGATTGCTCCTTGATGTGGATGCCACCCCTGCGCAGGTGGGCTGAGTGCTATAAGGCTGAGCAGCTGGGCGGCTGATCGGCTGAGCGAGGCACAGGGAAGAAGCCGAAACGCAGGATGCTCCATGGCCTCTGCTTCTTTCTGTATCTGACTCTAGGCTCCTGCCTCGGTTCCTACCCTGACTTCCATTCATGATGGACTTGGTGAGCTGCCACGAAATAAACCCTTTCCTTTTCAAGTTGCCTTTGGTCACCGTGTGTTTTCACACCACAGAAAGTAAGCAAACTAGGACCGCTAACTTTTGCTGTGTAACAAACCAGTTCAAAATCACAACTAAGTAACAGGTTTAGCCCTGTGACTATCACAGGGCTGATGTTTTTGTTTTTTGTTTTTGGGTCAGACTTTGGGTTGTGGTGACCTGGCAGTTTCTGCTCGTGCCTGGAACAATGAAGTGGCTGTGGTCATGGACGTTAAGGATCCGGGGGACAACTGTAGATAGAAATTCCTTCTAGACCAACACTATGAAGTGATGCTCAGTCACTATGATTCTCTTAGAAGCCGTACCAGCTCCAGAAGATGCCCCAGCATCCTGTCAGCCGCACCAAGCACTCCCTGTAACTCCCTGTAACTGTCCCACCACTCCTCTAGGCCAGCCTGCCTTCCACCTTGCCTCTGTGTTCTGAAAATCCCTGACTGGAATGTGAAGATTGTCTCCCTCTCGCTGAGGGCCTGTTTCCATGAAAACACCTTCACGTTGCTTTTGTGCGTAAGCCCCCGATGCTAAACACACTTTAACAATATTTATTGGCTTTTAATAGAAGAGCCCTTAACTGTGCAGCCGGAGTGAATTTGTGGGTTAATTTAGCACATGGTCCTCCCAGCGGCTCGGTGTCTGCAGCGGCTCGGTTCGCTGGAAGGCGCGGCTGCTATTGCTGTGTAGCTGAACGCAGCTGATGAAAGGGGTTCTAATGCCTGCTGATTGGATCTGAGCTTGACATTAAATTGAAGTATAGGGTTTCTGATCACCTGTCAGAAGGAGGGGCTCACCTGTTCCCTGTAATATGGAGACTGTCCCGATGTACGCTGTCGTGAGGCTTTGAAGGTACCACTGTGGATGGCTCTGAGCCCTAAGCGGCCAGCCCTGTTCTTTGGGAGACGTGATCTGCAGACCAATTTGTCAAGAGTGTGGAGGCCTTGATCCAGGCAAGTGGAATATTTAGAAAGACAGATCACAGGACATCGCATTGGCTCCCCACTAGGCTGTTCTTCTACACTAGCCTTGGGCCATCTCACTCTGTGACTACCCTCAAGTCAGAGAGCTGCCCACTAGCCTCAAACCTGCAGGTCAGGTATACAACAAGATCTGCGGAGGAGGAGCAAGGGGACAGCTCGAAGGGGTAGAGGTGGCCGCTATGACTTTGTAAGTTCCGGTTGAGCTCTGTGGAGGATGGTGCGATCTGATCTTCTGGGACCTGCACTTTCTGCTCTGACTCGTGGCCACACGGGGCCTATTCTTTGGTGACTTACTTTGCTCAGTAGATGTAATGATCAGATGTAATAACCAGATGTAATAATCAGCAAGGTGCTGACCGAGGTCTTGTGGAATTCTACTTTCTCTTCGGGACCAGCCACCTGGAGGATAATATGATAGAAAAGGCAGACAGGGCTGTCCACTGTGCTTGCCTAGGGTTCCCTCAATGAGCCCGCATCTAGCTCACCCCTGAGCGCGGAGTTATTTAGAGCAGTCTTCTGGCTTCAGATACCTGAGTAAACCAACTGAGATTAGACTTCTTTCAGCTGACTCCTTGTTCACGAGCAGATTCCAGGCGCGTTTTCAGTAACTGGGCTTGGGATATTGGTCATGCGGGAATAGCTGGCTGACGGACAGGATTGGGATCGGGGGCTGGCTTGCAGTTCACCGGGAATAGAGAGGGGGAGCCAGAGAAGTCGAAGGGAGGGGAAAGGAGGGAAGGGCCTGGGGTGAGTGCAGAGTCAGCCACCGGCTCCCGTCTCTGCATCACCTGTATCTCTCTCCAGGGGGCGCTCCAGGCCCTGTGGCCACACACACTAAGGATGAAGAGGAGAGAGGGAACCTCCTTACAGCCTGCTTGCTGGCTTGATCGCTTCCACCTCCTGCCCGCAGAGGGGAGAGCCGGAAATGGCAATTTGGAAATTTAATTATAGCTGCCGAAGAAATGTATGCTTCTTAGAATAATTTTATTTAAAAAGCCCTCAAAATATAGAGCCTATTTTCCCCCTCTATCTTGTGATTAATTCAAACCAAATAAAAGGAACCTGTGAACTTGTATTGACACCCTACGGGGAGTTTTCATTTGCAATACCTGTAAACCTTGAAATCTCAATTTGTGTCAAATAAGCTCCTACAGGTACAGTCTCGGCTCTGGCAGTAGCGTGTCACATTCTGTTCCATTTAAATAAATTACATACTCTATCACAGCGGCATTATTCCATCTTCTAATCAAATTGGCAATCTGGCGAGTCCTGGCCGACTGGGCCTGCTGGGGAGGGGCAGGCACACAGCACTGGGCAGGGAGCAATGTAAATGCTCGCAGCCCCTGATCAGGAATGAAATCAAGATGTAAATACAGCTATAAATTACGGTGAAGCAGCTGTGGCCCCAGAGTGATGGCTCCCCTCAGCTCCTCAGGGTTTCTAGGCTGTTCCTCCGTAGGTGCAGCGGGTTTTTACTAAAGCTTCCATAAGCCATTCCCGTGGTCACAGGGTAATGGTGGCAGGGGCAGCGGCCATGTGGAGACAAGTGAGGCTTCTGTCCCTGGGCACAGCTAAATACTTAGGGCTGGAGCCCGTGTGTCCCCATGTGGTGTGCACATGTGCATGCGTTACGCTTGTGCATATGTGTGAACTGTGACTATGTAAGAGGTTTAATTAAGAGAAGGAGAGGGGGCAGTAGCGCGGAAAGAGAGAGAAGAGAGAGAAGAGAGAGAGAGAGAGAGAGAGAGAGAGAGAGAGAGAGAGAGAGA
>JADRCD010231200.1:0-26620 GCA_019843815.1 Montemys delectorum
AGGAGAAGGAAAAGGAGGAGGAGGAGGAGGAGGAGGAGGAGAAGGAGAAGGGATGAGGGGGGAGAGGAAGGGGAGGGGAAGGAGAGGAGTAAACTGTGGAGCACAAAATGCAGGGGATTAACCTCAACCCTCCAACTCACCCCCATCAAGCTGGGTGGGTCCAGCATCAATGTTAAAGGTTGGATCTTACACGGTGACAGGCTCTATGAGCTGAATGTCTGTATCTGCCCATGAAGTTGAAATGGTAACATTCTCAAGTAAGAGTGTTACCCTTCTAAGAAAAGACAAGAGAAGACAAGAATGTGGTCATCCTCCTCCTCACTCCCTCCTATATCCTCCTATATCTACCTCATTCAGTGTATAATCTCCATCCTGTGAAGATATAGTGAGAAATCAACTTGTCTTGACATGCCTAGTACAATACTCATAGTACTTTGTTCTTGGACTTTTGGCCTCCAGATTTATGAAAATACTTGTGTGCTGTTTAAACCACTAGGTCAAGAGTAAAATGTATCTTACATGATCTGGTGACTAGGAATTGCATCTTTTGGAGTTAGACTTCTTACATAAAAATCTGAATCAAAATTTAGAGTGTATCCATAAGAGCAAGTAGTGGCTGAGCCCTAGTCACTACTCTGGTCCCTGCCTCTGTTCTAAGTATCCTCATGGAATGCCATCCTCCTAGCCTTTCCTCTTGAAAAATTATTTGCAGCACAGAAGAATTTTTGTTTCACAAAAGTTTGTGATATGATTTCTACAGGGAGCAAATAAAAAAGCAATTTATTCACATTGGAAACAAAAACAAAGACTATGATCAAGGAAAGTAAGCAACTCCTGTCCTAGCTACAGGCATTCATATCGCCTTCCTCCCACCATAAGCATCTTTGGCACCGTAGACACCCACTGACAATATAATGAATAGCAAAGGAAACAGAACAGCAAGGAACTGTCACTTGTCAATTAAATGTGTGGTTTCATTACTGACACAATAAAGCAAGAGTGTCACAGAAGAGCCTGGATGATTTTTTTTATCACATAAAATGGGAACAATTAATTTGAAATATGTTTCCCCTTTGGCTTACCAGGCTGCTGGAGCCTCACGGGAATTTTCAAAACACATTCCGGGGACAAGGTGGTTCATCACCATGCAGTTGCTGCAGTTATAATATCAGTGTGACAGCAAGTGACAGCATCCAAACTGTGATGCCATGACATCCTTCCACTTGGACCAGCGGAAAATGGTTTTTAAGTGTCTAGTCACCTTTGAAATTAGTAAACATTTCCAAATGGGCAAGGTTATTAGACCAGAAAAATTTAAGTCTTACTATAATACAAATATCCTCTACGAATGAGGGCAAACTACTATGTCCTGTATGGGTACTGTTAACTAAAAATCTCCACTAAGAGGTGGGTATAGCATCTAGTAAGATGTCTCATGATCACAGGGCTTGCTGTGAAATTTGAGCCCAGAACCCATGGGTGAAACCTTACTGTGATATCACACACTTGTAATCCCTGTCCTAAGGACTAAAGATAGGCATATTCCTGGGGCACATGGGTCAGCCAGCTAGCCTACCGGTGAAAAAAATTCTAGTCTCTACACACAAGTAGGCACATGTATTGCCTACCTCCTCATACACATCCACACACAACAAAAAAGATGCAATTCAGTAGACATTTTTCTTGACCTTTAACATTATATTTGTTTTAAAACTATATTTTTCAATGAAATCTAATATGCTCCCTCTTGATGTAACTATGAAATTATACCTATTTTCTTATTGAAAACATGTCTTCATTTTCATGATCTCTGGTTAACAGCAGAACTTACCATTTTGAGATTACAGGTGCTCAGGGCCTGCAAGGGTCTGCATCAAATGAGGTTCTAGAACTGAAAGGAGAAACAGAGACATGCCCCTATCCCTAAACCAGAAGCAATTCCCAACTGTTAACCACTTACAAAGGTAAATTTAGGTTCCTCTGAGGAAATCTCACTGGGGAAACAAACCGCTCTTAAGGGTCGGCTGTGTGCCCAGCAGTCGGTGGCCAGCAGAAAGTGGACTCTGGCGTCTTTGGGGGTTCCTTGTCTCATAATGTCATATCATGGCTCTTCTTTTTTCTTTTTCTTGTTTTTTATTTTATCCTTTTTCATTTTTTTATTTTTGTTTAATTTTCCTTCTTTACCCCTTAGGTTCTTTACATGTATATTATAGCTTCTGGTTTGGTTTTTAATGGGATTCCTAAGTATTTGAATGAGTGGATCTCTGTGTCTATATGTTTCTTGTGCCTTTTCTTCAGCTTTTTTTTCCTTCTGTTTCTTTTATTCTATTCAGACGTATTTGTTTTTGTTTTATCTTATTATATTTTATTATTTCAAAAAAATGGTGCTGATTGATGTGAAGGAGTTCACTCATCCTAGGTTTGTCTCTCATTTCTATTCTCTAATTAGTTCCTGCCCTTTCACACTATTAGAAGATCAGTTCCCACTTCCTGCCAAATTTCTCAAATTTCAAAACAAGCATCTGACAAAGAAGATGGATTTTGTTCTCACACGAACACTTTCAAATAGGGATGAATCAAAAACAACTTTGTTCTATATTTCTTTGGTGTTTCTAACAAACCAGAAGCTTAACTATGAGAAAATAAAGCAAATGAGCCATTCCCCAACCAGATTGGGATTTGGAAAAGGACTTAATACTATTTAAAATATCTTTACCAAAGAAAAAGAAAAATGAAAGAGAGGATATAGCATGGATATAACATTATTGTGTTTTGCCAATAAGAAATGATATATTTGGCCAATTTGTTCTTTCTTTTAGATGAATGTAACTATACCTACAGAAGCAGTTCTACACAATGACATAAAACATAATCTCCAGTTTTCTAAGTATTATAGTTCTTGAATAATTACAATCAACACTTTTGAGCAATATTTTTATTTCTCCCAAACAGTGATGGAAACACAAAAGAAGACAATGTCGTGTTTCCTGACAGTCAAGATCTTCTCTTCTAGTTAAAACAGGAATTTAAAAAGGGTGCATATATTTAATTGGTGACTAAATTATGAAGCCAAATGTATCAGTGATAAAGAAAAAGAAAGTACACAGCAAAAGTAATATTAAAAGAACTTGCCTTAGTTAGTGTTTCTATTGCTGTGGTTAAGCATCATGACCAAAAAGCAACTTGGAAGGAAGGGTTTATTTCAATTACACTTCTGCACAATACTCCATCCAAGAAAGTCAGAGCAGGAACCCAAGGCAGGAACCTGGAGGCAGTACCTTAGCAGAAGGTATAAAGGGGTGTTGCTTGCAGTCTTGCTTGTTCTGACTTCTTCAGCCTGCTTCCTTATTCCACCCAGGACCACCTGCCTAGAAATGACACCACCTGCATTAGGCTGATCTCTCCTCCACCAACCATAAATCACGAAAATGCCCATAGACTTGCGGACAGGCTGATCTTATAAACATTTTGTTAAGTAAGGCTCCTCCTCTCTAACGACTCCAGCTTGTGTCAAGTTAACAAAAACATAAGCCAGCACAGGCTGCATAAAGGAAGCAGTGCTCACAGAGTCTTAGAGATGCTCATGAATTTATTTACCCCACCTTCATTTACTCAGGACCCCTTAACCAAACACAGTAATACATAAAAACCCAATGACTTCATGTACACAAGCCATTCTTGGAAAAGTAAATATATTAAAAAGGGAGTGGAAAATGAACACGACATTTCTGGGATAAAGCACTTCTGACCAAGTGAAAGGATCTGCAGATAAAAGAGAGAAATTTAGAAAAGCCATTTAAAACAAAATTGTCATCTTTCAAGGGTACTCACTGATAAATGGATATCAGCCATAAAGTTCAGAATATCCATGGTACACCCCACAGACCCAAAGAAGTTAAACAAAAGGGAAGGCCCAAGCAAGGATGCTTGAGTCTCATTTAGAAGGGGGATCAAAATAGTCATAGGAGGTAGAGGGAGGAAGGTAAGTGGGTAGGAGAGGGGGGACAGGGAGAGGAATGGGGGAAGCAGGATCAGCTGTGGGGGAAGGTAGGAGAAAGGCCCAGAGGCCAAGAGAATGAATGGAAATCTGCAGCTGCCAGGGGTGAGCAATAGGGTGGAAACTTTAGGAAGTCCCAGTGACCTGGGATTAGGGATGCTTGCCGGAGTCAATTCAGGTGGGCACATGGAACCTGAAGAGGCCTCTTCTGGTAGCCAGGCAAGGACTCCAGAGGAGAGATAAGGACACCAACCCGCATTAACCGAAAATTTGTCCTGTCTAAAAGAAATGCAGAGACAAAGATGGAACAAGGACTGAAGGAATGGTCAACTAATAATCACCCCACCTTGAGATCCATCTCATGGACGAGTACCAGTCCTTGACATTATTAATGATACTCTGTTGTGCTTGCAGACAGGAGCCAAGCAAAACTGTCCTCTGAGATGCTCCACCCAGCAACTGACTGAAACAGATGCAGATACCCACAGCCAAACATTGGATGGAGGTCAGGGTCTCTTATAGAAGAGTGGGTAGAAGGATTGAAGGCCCTGGAGTTGATGGGAACTCTACAGGACGACCAACAGACCCAACTAACCTGGACCCCTAGGTGCTCTCAGAGCCACAAACCAAAGAACATACATGGGCTGGACAGAGGCCCCAGAACATACACAGCAGATGTGCAGCTCAGTCTCTATGTGGGTCCTCCAAAAACTAGAGAGGGGGCTTTCCCTAAAGCTGTAGCCTGATTGTGGTATCTGTTACCCAAAAAAAATTGTCTTGTCTGGCCTCAGTGAGAGAGGATGGTCCTAATCTGGCAGAGAGTTGATATGCCAGGTTGGGGGGAATACCCAGGGTTGCCTCACCCTCTCAAAGAAGAAAGGAAGAAGGATAGGAAGGGAGACTCTATGAGGGGAGGACCAAGGAAGGGGACAACACTTGGAATATAAATAAACAAATAAACAAACAATAAAAATAATAAAAACAAAAACAAAGTTAGGAAGAGAGGATTTGGTTTTGTTGACAGTAAGATGCAATACAGAGTTAGAATCTAACACAGCTTTTCATGTTGTAAGACTGTAAGACTGAATTAAATCCAGGGATAGAAACATTATGATAGAAAAGTTGTATCGGAATAAGAAATTGTTTGTTCAGGAGAAACAATCTCAATTCAGTTAGCTTCAAGTGCATAGAAGCTTAATACAAGAATATAAGATTCAAATTTACCAACATCTCAAGAGACGAATTCTCTCAAGCCCCTGGGACTGATCAATATGGCTTCTCCTTTTAGTTCTCAAGGAACTACTCCAGTCTGGGCCAGCCTCCTTCCACTCAATGCCAAACTTTTCCTGCTGTGTCTAGCCCCATCTGCCATCTAGATGTACAGTAACAAAGCACAGCTATGCCAATCCAACATAATCTTTTACTCCTCAACCAAATTCCTACTCCAAATTCCAGGCATACATCTCAGCCCAGACATGCTCTAACTAGCTGAGAGAAAGATGCTTGAGGCACAAGCTATAGGGCACCATCTTCTCCTTCCATGTTTGAGAGTAGAGTCTTCGGCACAAAGACTCAGTGACTAAGATGTCCAGTAAGATGAGACTGGCCTTGAACAATACCAAAGAGGATTCAAACATAAGAAGTGGTATTTGAAAATATAGTTGGTAGCAAGCTGAACATGAAAAAATTTTTAAAAAGATATTTTAAAACTACTATAAAAGATTAAATTCAGGTGTTGTAGAGAGAGAATGATTATGCTTCAATATGCCCAGAGAATTTAGGAGGAACTTCACTTGGGGCATCTTATCTGAAGAAAAGAAAAATAAGTTTGAGGGAATGAAAGGAATGTATATAGAATTAAGCTATTAACTAAAACACAAGGCTAGTTCTGAGACAATAAATATCACTGGGTATTGCAAATTGGAATGAAACATTATGGTAAGAGCTAAAGACATATTCTGAGTACAAACGGGATGGCTCATGTTTCAAAGGTGATTGTGAATCGGGAAGAGTTAAGAGCCTCAAGCGGTAACTACAGGAAGAGAAGGTTGGAGGGCCATTGATTAAAATTCCAGAAAAGAAAATAATTAGAGGACAGAGAAACATTATATCTTTTAAAATAATAGAATTATATCCTAAAACAGGCAAGATGGGCAACATCTGCCTAAACTTTGTTAGTGTCCCTTTGCTTCCTGTTTCTACTTCTAAAAATAAGACTCTGCAGGTTTTCAGTCTCAGTGCTATGATATGAACATGCAGTGTTACTATAACTTGTATGTTTGAGTATTGGGCCCCCAGGGGCTTCTGCTATGTTAGGTCTGTAGAGAATTTTGATCATAAGACCAAGTTGGTGATGCATATCACTAGAAAGGGTCATAAAGTGCTTGTAGCTGAGGGATGGCTTCCTGCCAAGCTCTCTGATTCCATGTCAATGTTACATAATATGCCACAGACTGAGATGCCTCTCCTGCTGCCAGGATGAACTTTACCCACACACTGTGAGCCCATATTAACCTCTCCTCTGCGAAACTTGTTGTTTCAGTGGAACTACATTTAAAAACCACTGCTCCTTAAAAGGCTTATCCTTTTCTTCCTTTCCCCTCTCCTAGTAATAAATTACCTCGCCATAGCTGGCTAAGAAAAAAAAATGATTTTTTACTTAAACCCCTCTTCCAATAATCCTTTTGCTTTATAAAAGACTAAACTTATAAACTTAAAGTACAAAGAAGACCCATCTCAAAATATTATGGACTGGTGAAAGAGACATGAATAGAAGGAATCTATTTCCAAAAGTAATGTGAAGCTGATGATAGCTCCCTTTTACCTACAAAAAGAAAAGTGAAGCTAGTTAAAAGTTTGCTGTTCATAAATTAAGAAGAAATACACGAAGTCTTCCTGGAGTCAGATTAAAGAAGGACTAGGTAAGAGACTGCACTCTGGGGGTGCTGGTTCAGTCACGCTAAGCTGTCAGGACATGAGCCCAGCTCCCAGCCATGTTCCTTTCTTGTAGACATTGCTCTTATTTTTAAAATAAGAAAAAGCAAATACTGTGCTATACCCAATAGAAATAGGACCCAGTAGTGGCACTGGCTGTATAAGTCACTGTGCCACATTATTGATTCCTATTGAACTAAAATTCCTAAGAATTTTCCACACCAATGTCAATAAAGACTGGTTGTCTCTGTTCTATATTTAATTAAATGACTTCCTGACCCCAAATTAATGTTTTACGTTTTCTTTAAAGTGGTTTATATCTTTCATTTCAGCTGACACCTTTGAATATAACCTTTGTATAATTGGAGCTTATAAATTGTCAAAAACATACTGCTTTCATATCTTTCTGGAAGCTACCAGCATAATTACCATGCCACATTAGTCCCTCAATCTATAGTTTAACCCCAGACACGTTCCTAGCTATCTGGAAGACAGAGAAATATCAAGAAGCCTCTGTCTTTCAGAGATCTCTCTGTGGACTTAGGAGAGTAAAGGAGGATGTTTGTAACATTGTGATAGATGCAATGATACACATGGCTTGGTCAGTGGATTTTAGTACTTAAAGGATGGAATCCTGTAGATGTGATAAGATAAAAAAAAAAAAATTGCCTGAATCTTCCAAAAAGCTAGCAGGTGGAGACTGTAGGGGACAGACACAGCATCGTAACAGGAAACTTTCTGCAGAAGGCAATCTTTGCCTCCTTGCTAGTCTCCAGAGCGGGGCTGAGGCATGACTGAACATCCTGAGACAAACATGAGGAACTTTCCAGATCAAATGTTTTTGACTTGCGCTCCTCTGAGCAGTCCCGTGGGCATTACCTTGATGTTTATTGGCGCTTTGAATTCTTGGGCCTCACCCTTAACACACAGAACCTGGAATGATGAGGTAGGTACAGAGATCTGTGTTCTAGCGCACCCTCTCCATGGCACCCACTCAAGAGGAGCTCTGATAGTCTAAGCACCAATCCTTTAATCTGAACTTTAGAGAAAGTGTCTGGCTCCCTGATAGCTTTAGAGAAGTACAGACATGAGGATGATATCAAATGGCCTCTTTGGAGACATTGTTTCCACTACCCATTGCTCTGAGATGATTGGCAAATTACTTAACCATGACATCTGGATCCCTACCCAGCCATATCTACCGAGGAAGAGTATGGTGATTTCAAATGAAAATAAGTGTTAGCTACCCTTAAAGTCAACTAGAATTAATAAAATGATAACTAATACTTATGTATGATGTAAAAGTTGTCTTCAACTATTTGAAACAACAATACCTTCTCCCATCCTGCGATGGGGTTTTGCTTACCATTCTAAGTTGTTGATATAGTTTGGATGTGAAATGTCTCCAGTGTTTCAGCAATTGGTCCTCAGTTGGTGGCTCTGTTTGGGAATGTTACAGAACCATTAGGAGGTGGGGCTTGCTGGAGGAGGTGGGTCTCTCGGTACATGCCTGGAGATTTCCTAGCCTGGCCCCACTTACTGTTCTTTCTCTGCTTCCTGACAGCATGTGGAGAACCCTTGATGCTGCTTCAAGGATACTGGCAAGAATATGTGCATTGGTCTAGGACAAGGGAGTAGGCTCAGATAAGAATATTTGTGTTGGGCTAAGACAAATCTTAAGGGGAATACAGCTGAGGGATGTGTTGTATTCCTTGCATCCTGGTCATCCTGATAAACCCGTGAACACAGTGACCACAGGACTTGGCTTATTGCCTTGTGTGACTACTTTGTCTACGCTTTGTTTGTTCCTTGACTACTGTGTCTTTGCCCTAAGAACTGATCCTATTCTTTGCATGTACCTAGAATTGTATAAAAGCAGACTGGGAAAAATTAGACCCATTTTAGCACTGGCTGGAGTCATGTTATAAAGTAGTCTAGTTGTCTTTTCTTTCTTTAACCTTCACTACCTCCCTCAAGCCCTGTTGACTGACTGAGCTGGCTTGGCTTGGTCAACAGCAAACAAATGTGCTAACTAGCTGCCTGTTCCTGGTGTCATACTTTCTCCACTGCATTTGAATCTATTTCTTCAAACCTATAAAGCAAAATAAACTCTTCCTCTTTTATGCTATTTTTATCAGTATATACAACAAGGACAAAAGCAATATAATTGATAAGAAAATTTAGAATCAGACGAGTGATAATGTTCTCATAGTCAAAGGGGCTAAGGTTAAGAGGGAGTCACTGAAGTTTTCCCCCAGCTAAGGATGGAATTCCACTGTAGTTCCAACAGGTACTATCTACCTGCAAAGGAACCATTAATATCTAATTCCTGTCATTATTGCTTAACAATAATGACCCTGCAAACATTTTGTCTGCATTCAATAAACAAGGAAAAATTCCCAAAGCAGCCAACGCTTCTATATTGTCTATACATTGTAAATATAGAGGCATAAGTGTACAGTCTGTGTTTTCTGGAAATTTTCATGACCCACTTTGTCTGTGGCATATACTAGTGCTTTGAGTTTATACAAGTATATTCTGTATACATATATACATTTCTGAGTCCAAACTTTGCTCAGGTTTGTACGAGGAGAAGGTGAGAGCATAAATGTATTAACTTTACTAAAATGTAGGCAGTTGTTTCGTATTTCAGACATTGTGAGGACATGTACCATGTTAAAATAATAAATGTCCTCTTAACTATTCTTTGCATGATGATGGAGTATTTCTTCTTTTCTAAATGAGGTAAATGCAATTTTTTTTTAATCTAAGAAAGGCAGTGGATCTATAAAAAGGAAAGTTTCCGATGAGATTAAATTTCATTGCTCAAAGAGCTACATCAAAGCAATTAAGAAAGAGTGAGTTAAATATAGCTTTCCCCTGACAGAGAAGCTGCCCTTAGTAAGACACATTGCTATTCTGTAACCAAACACTCTGCCCCGGTTTACTTTTAATTCTAGACAAATTGAAATACTCTATAACTGGTATCCTTAAGAAGCCAAGAAATGTGGTTATTTGAGTCAATAGTAGTAGTAGTGTGAATAGTGATAATTGGGCTTGCTGATACAAGCAACTAGAAGATGCACAGACCAGATCCCAGTGAGAATGAGCGCAAAATTCCCGCATAGGCTGCACAGGGAAAAGATGACAGCAAGTGCCAAGATATGATAGGAAATGATCTACTGCTCTTCCAATCTGAGATCTTCTACAATTCACCTTCACTGTAGCCTCTCCATGCCCCCGAAGCTAAATAGTAGCAGCACAATTACAATAAAGCCACTTGCTATATTTCTGAGATTCCAAAGAACAGGATCTTGTCTGATCCATTTTTGCATCCTCTGGGACCTATCAGACATTGACTCTTGGATGAGTTGTCATTATCAAGTAAGTAAACAAGTAAAATGTTTGTTTGGTTGGTTTTATTTGAAACAAGATCTTACTAGGTAGCCCTAGAGGACTAATACTACATAATCCAGGCTGGATTCTAACTCATGTCAATTCTTCTTCTGCTTCAGAACTTTGAGTTCTGGGATTATAGTTGTAGACTACAGTGCCCAGGTCTGAATGAGTTGATTATAAGAGCTGGCAACACCAGCTTGCTCCATTCTTTGTTTGATGATCAGTTTTTGTATGGATTCCCTCTACTTCAAATATCCACCAGGGGCTGCTAGTTTATATGTTTTTAGACCTTGAAGTATCTTTAGCATGATTTTCTAAAATACTGCAAGGCTGTACTGCAACGTGTACTTTACAAAGGATGCATTAGTATGTTTCATGTCTTATATTCTTCCTACAAGTAGCACGGACAGCCCTCTCATTAAACAGGGAGGCCAACACACCTTCACCGGAACTTCCATAAGACTTTTGTAATTGCTGTGAGCACTGGAGTATGGCAGAAATAAGAACAAGGCTCTAAGTCACAAAATACCAAGTGTGTTTCCACTCTGAGAACTCAGCCACTTGATTTAAGAAGGCCAAACAGCCCTATACGGAGGCCATTTACAGGTGTTCTAACTCAGTGTTCCAGATGAGGGCTCATCCTACAACAACATTAACTGACAAGCATGTGAAGTAGGGTCAGAAGCACACTGTCCCTACTAAAATATGTCCAAATTATAGATCCATCAAGAAGAAAAGAAAAGTAACATATTGCTCTTATTTCAGACCATTAAGACTGAGATGGTTTGCTAGGAGACAGTAAATGAGACCATCTTTTCAAGAAATAAAACATTCCTCATACCTCAGAAACCTGTCTCGATCCATCCTAGTTGTAAGCCCCCAAACCATAATATTATATGAATTTCTAAACCCAGACATTGATTTGGGACATTTGGAAACCTATATGTCATACAATAACACTTAATAATAACACTAGGCACTCTTCTGATGGATTTTCCTGAAGGTTCTGTTTGTATAACTAATCAGTATTGTCACATAGACTTGTACATGTTCTCTTGATTTTATTGCTGTTACTCTGTTGTATGAACACACGATACATCCCCTATTTTACTGCTGACTAGTATCTGAATAATCATACTGCTACTAACATCCCAGTATATGTCTCTTGGGGTACTAATATTAAATTTGTTAAAGTAGTATAACTAACTATGAGAAGAAAATATTGGCACACAACAAATATCTTTTATTTACCATGCCAAATTCTTTTTCAAAATGATTGCACCAGTTTACAACCCTTTTAACAGTGTGTAAACGTCGCTCCCAACAACTTAGTTCTGGTCCTTTGGTTTAATGACCTTAGTGTGCATATTTCTCACTACTGAAATAATACCTTTTTATTTCTTAAGTGTTTTCATATTCTCCTTTATAAGTTGTTTATTAAATTTAATTTTACCAACTTTTAGTATTTTGCTTAATATTTGGAAGATTCAGTTCTTATTACTTTTCATAATCCAGTTTCACTCTCAGACTGATTAAATAATCTGGTTATCAGACAAAGACAAGCTTGTTGACCTGTTGCAATGGTCAATACCACTTTAACCACAGTCTCAGAAAAGCAAAGTCAGAATGGATGTTATTGGGTGAATGTCTAAGAACTCAGTGACTAAACCTCAGAATCCTCACATATGGAGGCCTGCCTAGAACTTGGAAAAACTCATATGAAATAACATGGTACTGGTGGACTCAATAAAGCAAGAGTCTCCAAGTGTCTTATAAATACATGAATACGTGGCTTTTTGTGAGCTTTACCACCAAACAAGGAAACCGCCATCTTGAGAAAACGCTGGTTTGTTTGTTTGTTTTTTCAGATAAAGAATCATTTAACTGTTTTGGCGATTTTGTCTCTATTTTCCCCACATATTTGTCAGAGTCCCTTTTATTTTATTAGATACATACATTCTATTAGAACCTATTAGATGTCATTAAATTGCTCAAGGCAGTACAAGTTCCAGTACTGAAACTGTATAATTTTGGTTTTTTGGCTCACAGTTTTGTAGAATTCTTTCTTCTTTGACAAAAGTTCAGACCCAATTGTGTTCTGAGTCTTTTCAACCCTAAGAATTTAACTGTGTAATCTTAGTATTAGTACTGCTGTTCAGAAGTTTTTCTCTGAGTGGGATATTACTTCTAGTCTCATGCTTTTTCCTTCTAAGACAGGTCTTGCTGGCTTACAACTCAGTATGTTGGGCAGACTCGCTTCAAAGTCCCAGAGATCCATCTGCCTGTGCCTCTCAATTGTTTTGAAGGATATGATGAGATGGATCAAGTCAAAAGGCATATTTGTTCTCTGATGATTCTTCCTGGGAACTCATACGAAAGTCAAAGTCAAGATTGGACTCTTAACTCTGACCTTTATGTGCATGCTGTGGTATGGACCCCATGCACAAATAATAAATAAATCAGAGATAATTTTTGAAAATATCTGTGTATTTTAAAACCAATTCTTCAAGATAAAAACGTAAAATGCTTACAGAGTTTGAGACTATGTGATTAGTGAATATACACACATGAATGATGGTGACATGTCATAGCCTGTATGTACACAACTATTCCATATCAATTGAAAATAACACAGAAATTCTTTCTTGTCCAGGTGACATGTGAAAAGAGATCAACATATGCCCACTGGGTGATAGCCCCTTTCTTGAATGTGTAGGTGGTCCAGGCAGAGGGAGGATCCTAGTGGCCAGAAACCTTATTAAGTGACAATTGAGTGTGCGACCACGCACACAAACCAACTTTCTCTCCCTTCCTTTGCCCGTTTGTTACCTTTTATTTTATTTCATTCTTCCCTCCATTTGCCTTTTTAATTTAGAGGTACGTGCCCACATAAGACTGAGATTCTATGTTGTTTCTTTCACAATTTCTTGTTTCTGTATTTTTGCTTTCTGAGCCGCTTTCTGTCTGGATGTGAGCATCCAGTCTCCATCTTCTGCTGGAGAGCATTTTCCTATGTGTTTCCCAGGGTCATGGGAACTTTGTGCTGTATCTTTCCGTTTGTTTGTTTGTTCTTGTTGGCCTGCCTCCGAGGTAGTTCCTTCCAGCTCTTCTGTTTCCTTTCCACACATCCCACTTCTCTGAAGCTCCCTTTGCTTTGGCTTTGCTTACATTCTGTCTTGAATCATCAGTGGATCTTCTCACATTCAACCAGAATATGATCAAGGCTCCTTTAGCAATGTTTTCTGTTAAGTTTTAGGAACATCCTTTCTGTTGAATGAATCTTTCCTTCCTCTGTGGCCATGTTGTCCCATCTCCTATTTTTCAGCCTTTCACACTTTTCATTTCATTCAATTACTCTACCAAACCCCATTGTCATTCTTCAGAATTATTTCTTACATTACTTTTCTTTCTAACTTTCATTTATTTTTATAGACTTAATATTTTTATTTATTCTTTAATCCTTTTTTTACAGTCCAGACTTTATCCCCCTCCCAGTCTACCCTCTGACTGTTCCACATCCCATATCTCCTGCTCCCAACACCCCCAACCAACATCCCCAAGAGGATGTCCCCATTCCCCCATACCCCCTCCCTGGGGCCTCAAGTTTCTTGAGGGTTAGATGCATCTTCTCTGACTGAGTCCAAACCTGGCAGTCCTCTGCTGTATATGTGTTGGTGGCCTCATATCAGCTGGTGTATGCTGCCTAGTTGGTGGCTCAGTGTCTGAGAGATCTCGGTGGTCCATGTTAAATAACCTGATTGGAGGGTGCATTATATGCACATGTATGCCGTGCCTGTGAAGGCCGGAAGAGGGCATCTAATCCTATGAAGCTAGAATTATAGACAGTGTGAGCTGCTCAACATGAGTGCTGGAAACTAAGCTCCAGTTTTCCACAGGAACAATGAGGGCTCTTAACCTCTGAATCATCTCCCGGCCACTCCTTATTTACATTTAGTTAACACACACACACACACAAAAATCAATTGTTACATTATAGCTTTTTAATGTAACTATCATTAAATAATATTTTTATTCATTCTTTGACATTTTTATGCATGTTTACTGGCACATTTGAGTTTATGGCATGTCAATAGGAAAAAAATCTCCACCATAATGGGAGACTACGAGGATGAAGGGATGAAACTTTAAATCTGAGACAAACCTGCGCAGAGCTGCAGGGTGGAGACATTTCTTTGGAAATACAACATGTAAAAGTGCTGACAATATTCTGTATTCTGGGAGTTAGAAGTACTGATAGAAATATTAATCCTTCCCATACACCTTTCAGGTTAGAACCTCTTCTATTGGTCAGTTACCCGGTGCTGCTATATAATAATCACTAAGCGATTAATAAACAAAAACGTATGCTCTCTCAGTTTCAATGGTAAAGAAACACACAGGGGGCTGCAGTCCTTCCTTGCACAGGAGAATGCATTGCAAGCTCTTATAGAGTATGTTGGCACACCTCGGACTCTGTTGCTATGGAAATGTGCCCTGTTTTCTCACACATCTTAGCTGGGGCAGGCCTCCCTCAGATGCACGAGCATCCCCCCACCCCCAGCACACTTTCATACAGGCAGCAGGTTGAGACTGCCCCATGCTTCTTCACATTTTTATTTTAATAACTTCTCCTTCTGCTCTTTCACTCCAACAAGAGAAACTTCTTTGTAAGTTCTTCTGTGATTACACTGGGTGTACCTAGATAATTCTGGATGATTTTCCTTTAATTTTTTTTTCTTTCAAAATACATACTGTCTGTTGCGATTCTTCCCTTCTTCCCTTTCCTTCAGCTGTCCCTTCTCCCTTTCAATCCCCTTCATTTCTCCCAGTCAGTTCACCTTCTGCTTTATTTAAATATATACATACATGATTTTATGTGACTGTATAAAGCTAAAGAACAAAAAATAAGAGAAAACATGACAATTGGTGTTATGAGACTGGCTTAACATTCTTAATATGTTTGTGCCACTTGTATCAGTTTCCCTGACAATAACATAACTTCATTACTTTCTATGACTGAAACATTCATTGTGGAAGACTGCATACACACACACACACACACACACACACACACACACACACTTTTTATCACATTTTCCTATTTCTTTCTCATTAGACACCTAGGTTGATAACTTACCTATTATGACTAGTACAACAATAAACACTGTTGCACACTGATGTACAAATATCTCCGTGATATACTGACTTAGGTAAGTACCCGAGAAGTCATCTTTCTTCCCTCCTTCTTCCTTCCCTCCTTCCTGCTCCCGATGCCTCAAGAAACTTCCATATAATGGTACGTATAATTTATACGTTATACATACCATATATGTATAATGTGTAATGTATAATTAAGCAGTGTATAATGGTTCCCATAAGTCTACATCGACACTTGCTTTTGTTGTTTGTTTTCTCAATGATGGACGTTATAACAAGAGTAAGACAGAATGTCGATGTAGGTTTTGACTTGCATTTCTCTAGTGTCTGGTGTTGTTGAACATTTCTCATACGCTCATTGGCGTTGTGTATTTCCTTTCTTGTAAACTTAAGTGTTCATTTGTTACCCATTTATTGATCAGGTGGTTCAGTTTTGTGCTCCGTTTTTTTAGTCCTTTGCGTATGTAGCTATTTAATCTTCTGTAGCTAGCAAAGGTTTTTTTTCTGTTTCATAGTCTGTCTCTTCACTCAGTTAGTTGTTACCTGTGCTGGGCAGAAGCTTTGTAAGTTCATGGGATCCCATTTGTCAATTGCTGGTCTTATTTCCTGGACAACAAGGGTCCTATTCAGAAAGACTGTTCTGGTGCCTATATATTGAACTACTTTCCTTGCCTTTCCCTACAAAGATTCCAGAGTTTCTGGTTTCATGCTACAGTTTTTGATTCATTAAAGTTTATTTTTGTGCAGGGTTAGAGAAAAAGATCTACTTTCATTCTTCTATATTTGGATATCCAGTTTTCCTAGCACTATTTGTTAAAGAGGCTGTCATTTTTCCAATGTATATTTTTGACATCTTTGTCAAGAATATGAAGACTCAGCCGGGCAGTGGTGGCGCACGCCTTTAATCCCAGCACTTGGGAGGCAAAGGCAGGAGGATTTCTGAGTTCGAGGCCAGCCTGGTCTACAGAGTGAGTTCCAGAACAGCCCAGGCTACACAGAGAAACCTTGTGTCGAAAAACAAACAAACAAACAAACAAACAAAGAAAAGAATAAGAAAGCTCTTGGAAGCAACAATCCTCTTCTCCACTGAACCACATAAGAGGGCGTCCAGGTCCATGGTCTGCCATAAGACCTTAGCATACACATATATGAGCATATATTCACATATATGCCTGAGGTATGTGGACGGAGGAAAAAAGAGGAGTGAAAATTATGTCAGTGTAGCATGCATGTAAGAAATTTTCAAAAAAAAAACTAGTCACTTTAAATATGTATAAAATTTAAAATAAGGACTTGAAGTTGAGAGGGGCAAAGATGGAGGTTGGATTTGAGATGAGTTAAGGGTAGAAGAGACAAGTATAATTGAAATACAGTATATTCATGCATGAAATTCTCAAGGAATTAATATGTTACATTTAAAATTAATAAAATATAAAAAAAATTAAATAAGGTGGCTGTAGCTGTGAGGATTTAAAGTTTATATCTGGGTATTTTCTTTTTTGTCCCCTCATTCATGCAGATGTGGGGGTGTGGTGACAAGTGTTCTAGCACATGTGAATGTAGTTATTTGCCAGAGACTGAAGTAAGGATATTTTCCTTAATCCTTTCTCCACGTTATTGTGTTGTATTGTGTTTTTGAGACAGGATATACACACATACATATAGACATATATATATATGTATACATATACATACATGTATGTACATATACATACATAATACATATATGTATTAGACAGGTTGCAAATAAACTAGGGATGTGGAAAGAGGGTAAAGGTTTAAAGATGCTATAAAGGAAACAGGTAAAGAGACTAGAATAGTTCAGAAGGGGCTAGTCAGTAGCAATGCAGTCTCGGTTGAGGGTGGTAGGAATCTTAATGCAACATACTTCCCAGAGATTTTCATGTCATGCTTAGAAGCTGTAAGTGCTAGCCCAGACTCAGACGATGAGGCCTGGTAAGGTTAATATAGTCCATTATGTAGAGGGAAGACTAGAAAGAGCAATGTGCATTGCTACTAGAAAGGAAGTCGGGACTAGAAGGTCACATGAGATATATCATGTATAGAGTGGGCTAAGCTTGACCCCTTGGGATCTTTCTGGTATGCCTGGATAATAAAATTCTAATTGTAACATAACATAAAAGGAAGAGATGGAACTCAAAGGAAGCTGTAATATTTGGAATGAGCCCTTGATTATATCCAAAAGCTATTCTCTAGGATTTGTTAATATGCCACATTATATGACTAAAGGGACTTTGCGCATACAATTAAAATTATGGCCCTTAAGATAAGAAAATGACCCAGAATTAGGATATCCACTTTTTCCATTGTTACTCAGTATAGTCTTAGCTAGAGCTATAAGAGAAGACAGTAAAATGAGTAGAAATGGGAAAGGACAAATAAAATTATTTTTATTTGGAAATGAGGAGTCCCTAAAGACTCTACCAGAAAACTGTTAGACTTAAAAACATTTTCATCAAAGTGGAAAATAACAACCACAAGGCTTCTTATACACCAATAGCACACAAGATGAGTGAAATCAGGGACATACTCATTTATGATTGCTTGTAAAACAACACAAAACTAACCAACCAACTAGTGAAGCCAAGCCTTACAGTAAATCTAACCAATAGACCAAAGACATTTGTAATGAAAACTTTAAAACACTCAGAAAACTTAGGAAGACATTAGAAGATGTCTCATAGTCATGTACTGTAGGGCTTGATGTTACTTTAAAAGCTATTATATATAATTTATAAATTCAGTACAATCTCCATCAAAATCCCAATGCCATTTTCATAGCATGCTTGTCTTAGTTGTTTTTCTATTATGAAGAGACACCGTGACCAAGGCAACTTATAAAAGAAAACATTTAAGTGAGAACTTGCTTACAGTTTCTGAGGTTGGGTCTATGACTATCCTGGTGGACAGCATGACAACAGACATGTTGACAGGCATGACGCTGAGCAGTAGCTGAGAGATGATTCACAAGTACTGGCAGGCAAAGAGAGAGAGAGAGAGACAGACAAAGAGAGCTAGATAGACATAGACAAAAAGATATACATAGAAACAGAGATAGATGCAGGCACAGAGAGGCAGAGACAGATAGATAGACACAGACACAGAGACACACAGAGAGTCAGACATAGACAGGTCCTGGCATGGGCATTTGAAAGCTGAAAATATACCACAAGTGACCCATCCTCTTCAACAGGCCACACCTCCTAATCTTTCTCCCAAATAGCTCCACCAACTAAGGACCAAATACTCAAATATATGGGCCTATGGAGGCCATTCTCATCAAAACCACCACAGTGATATTGCACAAATACAGACACGTAGATCATTGAAACAAAAGAGAAAGCCTGGAGAGATGCTGCAGTGGGCAAAGTGGGTGCTATGCAAGCACGGGGACATGCGTTCTGATCTCCAGAAGGCACACTTTAAGAAGTACAGCTTGGCAGTGTGTGTCTGTAACCCCAGCACTGAGGGGCAGAGACAGAATACCAGGGATTCACTGCCCAGTCAGTCTAACTGGAATGGTGAGCTCCAGGGTCATTTTCTTATCTTAAGGGCCATAATTTTAATTGTATGTGCAAAGTCCCTTTAGTCATGTAATGTGGCATATTAACAAATCCTAGAGAATAGCTTTTGGATATAATCAAGGGCTCATTCCAAATATTACAGCTTCCTTTGAGTTCCATCTCTTCCTTTTATGTTGTGTTCCAATTAGAATTTTATTGTTCAGGCATACCAGAAAGATCCCAAGGGGTCAAGCTTAGCCCACTCTATACATGATGTATCTCATGTGACCTTCTAGTCCCAACTTCCTTTCTAGTAGCAATGCACATTGCTCTTTCTAGTCTTCCCTCTACATAATGGACTATATTAACCTTACCAGGCCTCATCGTCTGAGTCTGGGCTAGCGCTTACAGCTTCTAAGCATGACATGAAAATCTCTGGGAAGTATGTTGCATTAAGATTCCTACCACCCTCAACCGAGACTGCATTGCTACTGACCAGCCCCTTCTGAACTATTCTAGTCTCTTTACCTGTTTCCTTTATAGCGTCTTTAAACCTTTACCCTCTTTCCACATCCCTAGTTTATCAGCAACCTGCCTAATATATATATATATATATATATATATATATAACATGTATGTATGTATATGTACCTATATGTATGTGTATGTATATATATATGTATGTATGTGTATATGTCTGTGTGTGTGTGTGTGTGTGTGTATGTGTGTGTGTGTGTATCTCTAGTAGACCAGACTGACCTCAAATTCATATAGATCTGCCTGCCTTTGCTTCTCAAGTGCTGAGATTAAAGGTGTGAGCCACCATACCCAGATATGTCTACCAGGTCCTTGTAGCTTGTTTATTTCTTCCTTCTCTGAAATATCACCTTTGTTCCCATCAGACCATTTCAACTTTGGTATCTTGAACAGGATCCTAGTCCCTCTTACTTTACTCTTTAATTCTCAAGTGTTTATTTTCTACTATTATGTTTCTACTCATGCCTAGATAAATGGAGAAAGAAAAGTCTTATTAATTTCTTAATGATTCCAGGAAATACTTAGAGAACTGCCTGGAACAAATGGCCATGCCTCCCCTCTCTCTTATACCTAAGACTTAAATTCAGTCAAGAAAGTAACAGAAAACAGAAACACTTCTGAAATTATAAAATATAAATTGGTTACAAATTTAATGTATGTGATTTGGGGAGAGTCCTTTGTATTAGATCTAATTCAGTCCCTATAAATGTGTGATAAAATTCACATTAGACTTCAGATTTGTAGACAATGCCCCTGTGTTGATATATGATATAGTGTGAGTCTTTATTTAGCTTTTGAGATCAATGAAAATACAAATTACTTGGAAATAGGATTGCTGAAGTAGGGAGATTTTCTAGTATTTTAAACATTTAAGTTTTACTATACTCATGATCAAAAAATTTTTTTGCTATCACATCAGTTTTTAAAAGATCTTTTCGTAAAGATAGCCAGTTTATCACTGCAAGGAGTATATAGGAGGGAGGCAAGGAAATTATGTAGTTATATCATAATCTAAAATATTAAATCATAAATAGTTGAAGAACAAAAATGTTTTAGAAATTTATAATTTTCTCAGAAAAGTAGGATGTATAAAGTAGGTGCCAAGAAAGATGTGACTCCTGAAGAGAATGACTCACTAAAAAGATGCCAAGGTTTTTGCATTCGGGCAACAGGAAATATGCTCCAAGGCTCTTCAACACTGTTGACCAGGCTGCACACACTGCACACTGGAATGTAGGCATGTTTGACTCATTTGTAAGACTTTGATTAAAGGAGAAAGCTCAGAGCCTCCCTATTTGACATCTAGGGAAACATTTTCCAACATCTATAAACCAGGCATAAAATGGCCAATCCAGAAATGGCCTAAGAGTTTCAGTTGTTGCTCTAGCTGTGGTAGACATTGATGTCATCCATGTGATACTAGATTGACACATGAAGAACTATGAGTACCAACATCCTAGAGGCATCCACATTTATTTCAAATGAGAGCACTGGAGAACAGACAATGTATGCCAAGGTCAAGATCAAAGTATTGTCACCAGGCAGTGGTGACACATGCCTTTAATCCCAACACTTGGGAGGCAGAGGCTGGAGGATTTCTGAGTTCAAGGCCAGCATGGTCTACAGAGTGAGTTCCAGGACAGCCAGGGCTACACAGAAACCCTGTCTCGAAAAATCATAAAAAAAAAAAAAAATCAAAGTAATGTCTTAGAGGGCAGGTAATGTATTGCAAGCTCAGGGTCCCTAAAGGCAGGCCTGAGAAGGAAATGAATGAAGCTATAAAGTTAAGGGCACGATGACAAAAGACATCAAGAAGTTAAAAATCCCAGAAATGCTTAAAGATACAGATATGAAGCAGAGCCACTCAGACCATGTGAACTTCAGCAAGGAAGGTCATAGGAGTAGAATTACCTAATGTTTTAGGCACTCATATCAGCCACCAAGAGCCCTGCCTGCCAAATGCGGAACTAGAGACCTTAGTGGTTTTAGTGCTCTGGTTAGGGTTTGCTTTGCTTTTTATCCTTCTTTCTTTAGAAATAATATTTATTATCTATCATCATCATCGTCATCGTTGTTGTTGTTAGTAGTAGTACTACTACTAGTAGTAGTAGTAGTAGTAGTAGTATGTGTGATGTGTATATGCGTTTCAAAGCATGTGTATGGAGGTCAGAAGACAACTGTGTTGAGTTGAACGTCTTCTTCCACCTTTCCAGGGGTTGAATTCAGCACCTGTATCTACTGAGCCATTTCACAAGCCCCTACTCCTTTTTTCTGTACATTCATATCTATCTTTTATGATGGGACTCTTTATTTTGTGCTATTGTACTTTGAAAGTTTTGAATTTCAAAAGAGCTCACAAGTTTGAATTTGATTTGAGTTTTAGAGTGACTCCAAACTTAGACTTTTGAATAATGTTGAAACTGCTAAGACTATGGAGATTCTTATAGACAGACTGGCTGCATTGTGTGTTGGAAGATAGACATGAGCTTTCTGGAGGCCAGCACTAGAATGTCATAAGTGAAGGACATATGTGAATATCACATTGACAAGGGGTGGACTTGTGCTGTAGTTTAGTCTTGATCACCAACTTGGAGAGGTTGAGAAGCACCTAGGGGATTAGTAAACACATCTCTAGGTGAATCTGTGATGTTTTTGTGGGTTTTTCTTTGTTTTTGTTTTTTTTGTTTTTAAATTAAAGTGATAAGACCTACCCTAAATGTGAACAGCAGTGTCCTATAGGTTGAGAATCTCAATGAAGACAAAGAAGGAGGTCACAGAAAGTAAGCATTCTTTGTCTCTTCTTCCTGGTTTCTGTGATGTGGACTATTCTGTCGACCACGCCTTCTCTCCTTTTCCTTTCTATGAGTAAGCAGATTGGATTTCTTTACTTACATTTTATGACTTTCATTTATCACACTATGGAATAGTTACTAAAACTATATTTGTCTACCACAGCCATTAAAAAGACTTAATATTGATTTTATTATACTCCACATGTTTAATACAAATAGCAAGACCTGAATTTACTGAGCACTCTGCTCTCAGAAGGTAACTAAATTAGATAGAGTTGATAGGTCTACTCTGTGGTTCAGATCTTCAGGTTAGTGAGTCTGACTGCCATGATCTGTTCTGACTAATGGCCGAAACAACTATTTCCATTGCCTGAGTACAATCTTAGGAATTATAGTAAAGAGCAGGTATACAAAGCTACGCTCTTACTTTCTATATAATAGCTTTATTGAAATGTAATTTGTGTACTATAGAATTAACTATTTAAAATGAAACAATTCAGTGGCTAAATATAGTCTGCGTTGTAAAAATCACCATCACTATTGGATGTTAGAGGATTTTCATACCCCCCACCAAAGAAATGCAACATCCATTAGCAGTTCTCTTCTTCAGGGAACTATCTGTTTTCTCTCTCTGAAGAACTGCCACAAGGTCTCTTTCACTTAGCGTGTTTCAACATCTATGCTTTTGGGTGCAAATGTCCTATCCACAACCATATGACCTTTTTAGTATGTCTTTGTTATTGGTGCATGTTGTGATTGCTTCTACTTTGGGGCCATTACGAATAGTGTGACTATGAATATTTTCATTTTCACTTGTGTGGACATGTTTTCCTCCCTTTTGGATCCATAACTAGGAAAGGATTTGCTGGAAGCATTAGTTGCTTTTCTGCTGCTATGGGAAAAGACTATAACCAAAAGCATTATAAAGAGGAACAGGTTTATTTAGCTTATAATTCTAGATCACAGCTCATCACTGAGGGAAGTTAACACAGAAAGACAAGCAGATGCCATGGAGAAGCACTGTGTACAGGTTTATTCTCTAGCTTGCTCAGCCACACAATCAAGATAGTCTTTCATAGACACAGGCCAATTTGATCTAGGAAATCTCTCATCTGAGACTTCCAAAAGTTGACAGGTAAAGCTAACTGGGATGCTGAGTGTGGGAAACTGAATGATAATTCTCCAATGCATCATGTTCAAATGCACAAAACATGTGACTTTTACTTTATATTACAAAAGAAATTTGTATATATGTAACTGTTTTAAAATACCTTGAGTGGGAGAGTATACTGAACTACCTTGTTGGCCCGATCCAAGTGAAACGGGATAAAAGAGGAGTACAAGTCAGCTAAAGAGGAAGGCAATGGGTTGGACTTGGAAATAGAGAAAAAAGGGCACAAAGCAGTGTAGCCTGGAAAAGGAAGATGACCATCAACCTGCCTTGACAGTTGTCACATCAACTTCACTTCGTGGTTCTGACATGCAAACTGCAAGAAGAGAAAGTAATATTTTAAGCTGCAAGGTTTGTGGTGTTTCTTTCCGTTAGTAATGGGAAGTCAACATGATAGATTATATGATAGCATATTCTGACATTGTGGAATTTTCAAACTTTTTAAAGGGGCTGCACCACGTTACAACTACACTCTCAATGTATGTAGGTTTCAGCATTTTCACATCCTTGATAATAACTGGTCTTTTTATTTTGTTGTAACTATTACACCAGCATATTTACACCTGCAATAAATTTTTAATTCCATTTGTACATAGTTTGAGACAGACATTGACTGTATTCTTTTACATGTGGATGTGCAGTTTTCCCAACATCGTTTGTTGAAAACTCAATTCTTCTTTGATTGCCTTTCTTGGAAATCAAATGGCTATAAATGTAGAATCAAATACCCATGGAAGGAGTTGCAGAGATTAACTATGGAGCAGAGACTGAAGGAAGGACAAGCCCGCCTAAATATAGCTATCTCCTGAGAGGCTCTGACAATACCTGACTAATACAGATGTAGAGGCTCATAGCCATCCATTGAACTGAGTACCTGGTCCCCAATGAAGGAGTTAAAGAAAGGTTCCATGTAGCTGGAGGGTTTGCAGCCCCTTAGGACGAACAACAATATGAACTAACTAGTACCCTCAGAGCTCCAAGGGACCCAACTGCCAACCAAGGACTATACATGGTGGGACCGATTGTTTAGGCAGCATGTGTATAGTAAAGGATTGCAAAGCTGATCATCAATTGGAGGAGAGGTCCTTGGCCCTGTGAAGGATCTGTGCCCCAGTGTAGGGGAATGCCAGGCCCAATAAGTGGGAGAGGGTGGGGTGGCAGGCATGGGGATGGGGGAGGCAACAGGGGTTTGCTCTTATTGTGTTTGTTTGTTTGTTTGTTTGTTTGTTGGAAGGGAAACTGGGAAAGGAGAAATTTACATGTAAATAAAGAAAATACCTAATTAAAAAAAAAGTACGCAAATATGTAAAAAAAAAGAAAGAAAGAAAGAAAGAAAGAAAGAAAGAAAGAAAGAAAGAAAGAAAGAAAGAAAGAAAACCATTGCTAGAAATTCAATCCTATCCTGTTGGCCTATATGATTAGGAGATTCATAAATCAACAGGGCTGCATTTTCCAACTTCATTATTCTGTTTTTTAAAGTGTTTTTACTAAGAGCTGGAGGTGGTTATGAACTAGAGATGTAGTTCAGTGGTGAGTGCTGGCAGTTCGCTTTCTGTAGGAACAAAAGGGAGTTTGATTCCTCTGTGTCCCTAACATCCCTATTTGACTTTTAAGATATGCTTATCAATTCTGAAAAACAGTCAGATGATATTCAAATGGGGGTTGCTTTGCATCATGGGACAATTTGCAGTGTTTTCATTTTATAGCAAGTTTTTCAGTCTATTAGCAAAAGATATTTTTTCCATTTTTATCTTTTTTAACATTTTTGTTGACAGCTTTCAGGGTTTTTTGTTGTTTGCTTGGGTTTTTCTTTGTTGTTATTTTCAGACTAGGTTTCTCTGTATATGCAGCCCTATCTGTCTCGGAACTCTTTCTGTAGATCAGGCTGGCCTCAAATCCAAGATCCAGCTACCATTGCCCCCTAGGTGCTAGGATTAAAGGTACTCGCCACTACATGATATGACAATTTTAAGTTTTCAATATAAAACCTTTAAAATATTTTCCTAAATATAGTTCTAAAAATAAACTCCCTATTTCTTAGAACATAATTATTTTCTTAATTTTCTCAGATTATTTCACTAACCAGCTTTTCACTTTGTCTTTTATCATAAACCTTGTTAAGAAGTTTCTCCCCCTTCTCCCGACCTTTCTCTTCCTTCCATTAAACATCTTGGACTATTTTTATATATTGTTTAAATATAAAAAAAATGCTTTTATAGTTTAATGTAAAGTATTCTCCTCTACAATGCACAGCCCTAGAATATACTCAAGCTTTTTCTTTTTGATTTCTTGCAGATTCATAGAAATGAAAGCACAGTATTGAGGATTTTGTCTAAAACACTCACAAGCCGGTTGAAGACCAGAGTAGTTATCAGACATGTATCTCAGAGATGATTGTCCTACCTCTTCTTTATTAATTAATTCATTTATTTATTTTATGCGTACGGGTGTTTTGCCTGCATGCATATATATATCTAGTATGTGTATGGCTGGTGCCTGAGGAGGCCAGAAGAGAGTATCTGATCGCCTGGGACTAGAGTTTCAAACAGTTGAGAGCTGTCATTAGATGGAGTTGGGGGTGCATTGAGCTTGGGCATAGAAATGGAGGCAGTGTTCTTAACTGCTGGGTCATTATTCCAGCCTCAATTGTTCTGATTCATAATATAAAACTCATCCTTTTTGAAAACCAGAAATTAAATTTTCAATTATGTTTTAAGTAATTAGATCTGAATTTTCCAACTTAATTCTTCTTCATTTTTTTTTCAAGACTGTTTTACCTAGGAAATTGCATATGTAGCTCCATGGTAGACTGCTGGCAAATGTGTATATGTAGTGTGTGTATGTGTGTGTGTGTTTGTAGGGGGTGTGTGTATGATGTGTGTGTGGGTATTTTTGTGTTGTGGTGTAGTTTATGTGTGGTATGTGTATGTGAATTGTGTGTGTGGTGTAGTATTGTGTGGTGTATGTGTATATGAGTGTGTGTGTGTGTGTGTGTGTATGTGTACAGTATATGAATGATGTGTGTATGATGTGTATGTTTGTTTGTGGTGTGCGTATGTGAATGTGTGTGTGGTATGTGTATGCTTGTGTATGTGAATGTTTATGTGTG
>JADRCD010231201.1:0-10760 GCA_019843815.1 Montemys delectorum
GCCTTTAATCCCAGCACTTGGGAGGCAGAGGCAGGTGGATTTCTGAGTT
The DNA here is from genome assembly GCA_019843815.1 of Montemys delectorum. NCBI lineage: Eukaryota > Metazoa > Chordata > Mammalia > Rodentia > Muridae > Montemys > Montemys delectorum. Next base: position 50 of record JADRCD010231201.1, read on the forward strand.
TGAGGCCAGCCTGGCCTACAGAGTGAGTTCCAGGACAGCCAGGGCTATACAGAGAAACCCTGTCTCAAAAGCCAAAAACAAGCAAAAAAAAAGCAAAACAAAAAAACCATGTTGACCTGACCTCCCAGAAGATGGCCCTCAAGGAACAAGCAATCTGCCGCCTTTGATAAAAGGAGTTTAAGGAGTTTAAGCTTTAGCACAAATAGGAAGGGTAACCTGGAGGGTGAGACCCCACACACTGAGGGCTCTGAGTTGTAAAGAGATAAACTCATTTGGAAAAACAAAACAAAACAAAACAAAGAGACCACAGGAATGAAGTGCTTGCCACCTAAGAAAAAGGTTTTCCTGGTTCAACTATGTCAGCACTAGGAGGCAGCTACAGAGCTACCAACTAAACCCTGGGCCTGCAGCAGAACCTGGCATTATGCAGATGTGTGCAGAAGAACACTTGGCAGTGGTTTTGAAAGAGACAGGAACCTTGAAACTTTCAATAAGATTCTTAAGAAAAACCGAAGAAGTAGGCTGTCTGTATCAGAATCAAAGATTCCCTTGAAGGAGCCCCTGATCAGTCTCTGTGTAAAACTGCAAAGTGAGGCCTAACTGGTAAGGGGGGCCCTGGAGTGCTGAAGAGAGTGTGAGCCAAGAAACATCAAGTTTCTTCAGACGTCAAGTAGGAGGGGCTCTAAGTACAACAGGAGGGGCTCTTAAGTACAACAGGCGGCAGAGCCACAGGCAAGTCCGTTAAACACACACACAGGATAACATCATGCACCAGGTCCACCAAACACACACAGGATGATGTCATGCACTTCTGCTGCAAGACATGGAGCTTCAGAATTCAGCGTTTGCCCTGCTGGTTAGATCTCACTGTGGCCTAGTCGTCTATTGCTCCCTTTGAGAACGGGAATGTTTACCCTGTGCTGTTGTGGACTGGGGGTGTGTAGCTTGCTTCCCATTTTCACAGGGGATTGTGGTTAAGATTTTGCTAGAGTTTTAGAAGGGAATTTGGGGATTTTGAAGTTTGGTTACAGCCAAGACTATGTTATCATCACCTGCTAAGCTTTATTTTGTTTCTAATTATGGGGTATGTGTCTGTGTACATGTGAGTGCAGGTTCCCAGGGAGTCTAGAAGACAGCATGGAATCCCCTGGACTGGAGTTGCAAGTGGTTGTGAGCCACTTGAGGTGGGTGCTGGGAACTGAACTCAAGTACTGAGCAAGGGTAAGACATTCTTTTGACAACTGAGCCAGCTCTCTAGCCCATGGGTTTTGCTTACAAAAAAAAAAAAAAAGATGGACTAGAGACTGTCAAGTAGTAACTAAACTAGTTGAATATAATCAGGACTCGCTACCTAAAATATATCTTTTAAAAAAGAGATTTATTTATTTATTTATGTATTTATGTATTTATTATACAGTGTTTTGCTTGCACGTATGCCTATGCACCAGAAGAGGGCACCAGATCTCCTTACAGATAGTTATGAGCCACAATGTGGTTGCTTCGAATTGAACTCAGGACCTCTGGAAGTGCTCTTAACCTCTGAGCCATCTCTCTAGCCTCTGAAACTGTATCTGTTTAGCTTTCCAAGACATCTTAGTAAAGTCAATCCAAAGGTGACTAGACAGTTAGTGCAATGTGAGCCAGCACCTAGTATGAGATGTGAAACGAATTTGTTTCTACTTAAGTCTATGAAAGAAATAGTACTTCGCCAAACGGTGGTGGCGCACGCCTTTAATCCCGGCGCTTGGGAGGCAGAGGCAGGCAGATTTCTGAGTTCGAGGCTAGCCTGGTCTACAGAGTGAGTTCCAGGATAGCCAGGGCTACACAGAGAAACCCTGTCTCGAAAAAGCCAAAAAAAGAAAAAGAAAAAGAAAAAAAGAAAAAAGAAATAGTACTTTAACTTTTCTTCCTGTCAAATTTTTTACTTTATTTTTTATGTGGATTGGTGCTTTGCCTACATGTATACGTGGGTGAGGATGTTGGATCCTGGAGCTGGAAATACAGACATGTTTGAGTTGCCATAGGGGAGCTAGGAATCAAACCCAGGTCCGTTGTAAGAGCACCTAGTGCTTGCTCTTAACTACTGAGCCATCTCTCCAGCCCCTAACTTTTCTCCTTAAGGGAATGGCATAGGGCTGGAGAGATGGCTCAGCGGTTAGGAGCACTGACTGCTCTTCCAGAGGTCCTGAGTTCAATTCCCAGCAACCATATGATGGCTCACAACCATCTGTAATGGGACTGATGCCCTCTTCTGGTGTGTCTGAAGGCAGCTATAGTGTATTCATATACATTAAATAAATAAATCTAAAAAAAGAAAGAAAGAAAAGAAGAGAAAAGAAAAAGCAGAATGGTATAATTGAAGAAGTTGAGAGAGCTTGCACATAGCATCAGTGTGTCCTGGTGAAGCACACCAATGTTACTGCAACTCAGACGCTAACTTTCATTCAAAACTAAATCTCAAGTAGAAAACATAACCTTTCTAAAAATAGCAACTCAGCAGCCACATGAGGGCATGGGAACAGGCATTGGGGACACAGTGGCAGTACTCAGGTTCTCTGGTCTTTCTGTGAAGATAGTGACTCTTGCTTTAATTTCCAGACACTGCCCTTCAGGAGGAATGTGAAGGAATGAGTTACAGAGCAGACATTTTTTCTTTGAATGGTGCTCTCTCTCTTTGCCAGGGATCTTTGGGAAACTGGAGTCTCCATCTGTGAGCCTCCGAGATGATGTATGCATGGGGTCTGTCCAAGTTACAAAACTAATGAAATGCTTTGAGCGCTTCTCAGACATTAGGCTCAGTGCCCTTTTGACCTGTGGCTGCTTCTGTGATCCTTTGTGACACGGAGACGATCAGGTGTGAACTCTGAGCTGGCAGGTCTCAGATGTCATGGGTCTTCATATATAAACAAGAACTCTTGGAAAAAGCAAATAAGACAGAGAAATCACCCTATGGTTTGGGTTCACTCTTAACATTTTGTGTATATGTTAATTATTTTACAGTGTAAACGTGTCTTAACAAGATCTCTTTAAAGATACAGTGACTTAAACAGGAGAGACATTTCAATGAATTGGCTAAAGACACACAGTTCTGGGCTGGTAAGAAAGGTTTCGCCATATTCAACATACGGTTCTTGTCTGTGGATCCAAGCTTGGTTTGCTTTTGCATCCCAGCCAGGGCCCAGGAAAGAACAAGTTAATGGAGAGTGTGATGGTTTGTATTTGCTTGGGCGAGGGAATGGCACTTTTAGAGGTTGTGGCCCCACCTGAATAGGTGTGGCCTTTTGGAATGGGTGTGGCATGGCATTGTGGGTGGGGCTTTAAGCTGGACCAATAGAGATGCGGTTATGCACAGCCAAACATTGGACTAAGCTCCCCAATGGGGAAGTTAGGGCAAGGACTGTAGGAACTGAAGGTGTTTGCAACCTCGTAGGAAGAACAACATCAACCAACCAGAGCTCCCAGGGACTAAATCACCAACCAAAGAGTACACAGGGGCTACCTATGGCTCCCGCTGAATATGTAGCAGAGGACCGCCTTATATGGCATCACTGGGAAGGGAGCCCCTTGGTCCTGTGGATGTTTGATGACCCAGGATAGGGGAACGGTAGACCACTGAGGCAGGAGTGGGTGGGTGGGTAGGGGAGCACCCTCATAGAGGCAGGGGGGAGAGAGAAGGGAATAGGAGGCTTGTGGAGGGGAAATTGGGAAGGATAACATTTGAAATGTAAATAATAAAGTGACCAATTAATAAAACAAAAAACAAAAAACAAAAAACCCCTAATCCTAGCTGCCTGTAAGCCAGTATTCTGCTAGCAGCCTTCAGATGAAGATGTAGAATCTCTCAGCTCCTCCTGTACCATGCCTGCCTGGATGCTGCCCTGCTTCCACCTTGATGATACTGGACTGAACCTCTGAACCTGTAAGTAAACCGCAATTAAATGTTGTCCAAGACTTGCCTTGGTCATGGTGTTTGTTCACAGCAGTAAAACCCTAAATAAGACAAAGGACTAACTCTCTAAGAACACAGCCTCCCCATTCTTCCTGTCCCCTTACTCTCTCTGGCAATCTCCAGAAAGAGTGTGTTATCATCCATCACAGTAACTGTCACGGGGTTCTCTTGATTATTATTTGTCTAAGTTTTGCCTGGATCATCTGCATCCCTCTTGAGACCAAAGGCTGGTCTCTCCTGGGAGGACTCTGGACAGGACTGAAAGTAGCCCTTTGTTCCCTATGATATCCTCCGGTTTGGCCACAGCTGCTCAGAGAGAGTTTATATAATCACGGGAGCAGATGAGAACATGGGTCAAGATTGGGAAGAGACTGCAGAGTCTTCAGAAATTGAAAGAAAATAATATTTTTTTATGATCGACATGTAATTTCTGCCAATACTCTATATTCTTATTTAATTCCCACCCACAGCCCTGTAACTCAGACGATATTGTCTTGGTTTTATGATAAGAAAATCTAATCTCCTCCGATGCTTAACCTAGTAAGTAGCAGAGCCAGCGTTTGCATCTAGCACTGTTTAGCTCATGTGGGATCTATCTCATCCGGGTATCTTATTATTGAAGCCTCTGGCTCTAAATGGGGGGAAATTAGCATCGTATAACATTAAACCGCATATCAAGAAAGTTCTTTTATCTTATTAAACAGGACACTGTCTATCAACCTCACCCCTGTGGCTCAGGGACCATCGTGGGACAGGGAGTTGGAAGAAAGTCAGAGGCAGTAGACAGGGGGTTATCAGTTGTTTTTCTGTTTTTGTGATAAAACACCATGACCAATGCAACTTACCGGAGAAAGCTTTGACTCAGCAGCATCTCTGTTCTCTATCCAACTGGCACACAGATCTTTCTTACCTCTCATCTCAGTTATAAAACAACAAAAATATTCCTAGACATTGTCGATGTCTCTAGGTGTTGAGGATTGGTGCTTTGCCTCAGTTTGTTTCCCAAAATCATGTGGAAATCTGCACGGCCCGACACTCAGGGTTCCTGTTCCCAGTTGGCTTTTGATTAATCAATAAAGAGCCAATGGCCAATGCCCGGGCAAAACCAAAGAGACGGGACTTTTAAGAGAATCTCCTTCACACAGAAGCAGAGAGATCAGACTGAAGAGCTGCAGGAGAGAACTCATGCAGCAATGTAGATGTGTAGGGAAAGTGGCCCCATGGGAGGGCTGCCCAGTAGGAAATGGGGCAGCAAAGATAAAATATAGATTTAGAAAGTGTTAATTCAAAACTACCGAACTGAATCCCAGCACTTGAGAGGCAGAGGCAAGTGGATTTCTGAGTTCGAGGCCAGCCTGGTCTACAGAGTAAGTTCCAGGACAGCCAAGGCTACACAGAGAAATCCTGTCTCTTCCTGTCTCAAAAAAAAAAAAAAAAAAAGAATAATACCAGACTGGAGTATGTAGCATGTGCTAGCCACTGGGAGGTCAGGAAGTGCCCAGCCATTGAGCTAGTATAGTAAGGCACATTACAAATATCATAGCATATGTAAGCCTTTTCATTTGCGAATCCAGAGAACTCTGGAGGGTGGCTAGAATCAAGGTCACCCACCAGGAGGGAGCTCAAAGTGGATTAACAATTCAGTGCTACATTTAGGGGGCAGAAAATCACCTCATTTGAAGAACTACTTAGTTAAAGGAAATTTTTAAATGTCTACTTTAAGAAGACAAAAACCTAAAAGTATTATGGGAAAACCTGAAGCTGGAAAATCTGTTCAAAGTAAATGCTATTTGAAAAGTAACTCTAAAAATAAGGATTTACTATTTATATGTGGTTATTAATATACTCAGAGTTTCCTATGAAAACTAAAAGCATTCAAATGTTAAAAGTGCATGGCTGATAAATAATGAGATTCATTTAAATTTCACTTCACCCTGTTTTCTTCCCTAATGCTGTTTTAAGGAAAAAAAAAAATGTAGGGGTCTCAAGAGATGGAGTAGTCGTTAAGAACATTTATTGCTGTTCCAGAGGATCTAGGGTCAGTTGTCAGCACCCACAGGGCACACTCTTTTTTTTTTTTTTTTTCCGAGACAGGGTTTCTCTGTATAACCCTAGCTGTCCTGGAGCTCACTACTCACTCTGTAGACCAGGCTGGCCTTGAACTCAGAAATCTGCTTGCCTCTGACTCCCAAGGAGGCATGGAATTAAAGGCGAGCACCACCACCACCCCGATAGGACAGCACTCTTACAACCATCTGTAACGCCAGTTTCAGGTGATCTGACATCCTCTTCAGGTCTGTTTGGGCACTGTACACCCATGGTATACATACATGCATTCAAGCAAATACTTATATACATAAAATAATAAGAAAACCTCTCCCTTTTTTTTTTTTTTTTTTTTTTTAGGATTTTTTTTTAATCGGTCCGGCTCACTCCAGCCCTACTCACTCCAGCCATATTTATTTCATATATGTGGGAACACTGTCACTGTCTTCAGACACATCAGAAGAGGGCATCAGATGCCCATTACAGATGGTTGTGAGCCACCATGTGGTTGCTGGGAATTGAACTCAGGACCTCTGGAAGAGTAGTCAGTGTTCTTAACCACTGAGCCATCTCTCCAGCAACACACTCCCCCAAATTTTTAAAGAAATACAATTTTTAATTTGTTATTTTTGTTTTATGTATATTGTCTGCCTGTGTGCCTGAAGTCATTCAAGTTTAACAGAGAATGCTCAGCCCCTGTTTATTTAGCTGTCTCTGAAGTTTGTTAGGGACTGTGGATAGATTAAATGAGATACTAAGCTTGAATCACCTTGTCAACAAATCCATAGTTGTAATGTATCTTTTCTTGGAAGGCCTCTTCTCAAAGAGTAACAATTCTATTTAAGTGCATCAGTCATAAAGGGTTATTGTATCAACACTCATAGATCAATGTGAAGAAAAATGTCAAAGTGTTAAAAGTAATGCCCGGGTAGCAAGCACCAAAATTGTCTCACAGAGATGTGGTGACTCATTTTAGCTAGACTCAAGACTGCTTTGGAGAACTTAATCACAGAGAGTTAAGAGTACAACTGTACTCTGCCCTCACCCGCCTTAGTTAGGTCACGTGCTTTTAGTTTCTTTTGTCCTGCTACCAACTGCGAGGTTGTTTAGGCATTTGTCACTAAAACGGCCAAGATGATAAAAATAAATGGCTTGATTGATAACTCCTAATTTCAGGGGAGGTAAATACCAGAGACAACTGACCAGCTTCCGGGGGTGGGAGGGAGACTGGTTTTGGTCTCTGTGACAAATGTTCTTCAGAATCAATGTGAATCATTTCACACTACAGTATCCATTAAAAAATCAATTTAAATAAATGAGCATCAGTGGCGCAGAGGCTCAAGGATCCAGAGTATCAAGTGCGTGTCTTCAAATAATAAAGCAAAGATGATGCCATAATTAAAGTATGAATTGGCCCTGTGTTCCTGCTCTCATGCAGCTGCTTTCAACCTTGTCAACAATTCCTTCCTACTCTGAACTGTCCACTCATTGGGAACAAAGTATTCCTGTTATTTTGCACACAAAGCAAATGTAACTTAATGTAATCCTTTACCCAACAATGATAGCATAGGCTAGGATAGTTTTGTTTTTTTGAGTTTTTTTGTTTGTTTGTTTTGTTTTTGCTTGTTTGTTTTGTTTTGTTTTTTTAAAGAAAGAAAAAGAAAATGCTGGTAAGAATGTGTGAAAAAGGAACTCTTCTATACCGCTGGTGGGAAAGTAAACTGGTCTAGCCTCTGTGGGAATCAATGTGAATGTCTATCAAAACACTAAAAATAGAACTACTTGACGACGACCCAACTGTACCACTCCTGCCTATATACACAGAGCCCAAGTCAACACAGCACAGAGTCACATGCACCTGGATGCTGACTGCTGCCCGGATCACAGTAGCTGGGACACAAGGCAACCTAGATGCCCAGCAACGGAAGGAAGGGTGGATAAAGAACATGAGACACAATTGAATTTTATGGAGGGGGGAGGGATAAAGAAAAATGAAAGGGTTGACCTTTGCAAAAAAACATAGCTGAAACTAGAGATCATTATACCAAGCAAAATAAACCCAATTCAGGGCACCACACACTACCTGTTTTCTCACTTGTGGACCCTACGTTTTAATTTATGTATGAGACAGATAATACATATGTACCTCTCTCTCTCTCTCTCTCTCTCTCTCTCTCTCTGTGTGTGTGTGTGTGTGTGTGTGTGTGTGTGTGTAAAGTTGGAAGGAGCTATAGGTGGTACTCTAGTTATTGCATAACCCACTGCCCCTTGCTTCATATTCAATAAAACTTTTTTATTGAAGGAAGGAGGGAAGGAAAGAGAAAATGGGACCATGAATGAGAAAGGAGAAACAGATCCTAAAGGATGGGCAAGGGGAAGAAAAAAAAAGACAAGTGACATGTGAAGTGAAAACAGAAGGGAAATTATTTTAGGGAGAAGGAAGGGACCAGCAAGAAGGGAAAAGGAGCAGGGTTATGAAAGACAGGAGTTGGGGGTGGGGTGAATAAGTCGTGTGTGTGTGTGTGTGGGGTGTGTGTGTGTGTGTGTGTGTGTGGGTGTGTGGGTGTGTGGGTGTGTGGGTGTGGGTGTGTATTTCTACCTTCTGTCTCTGGAGATGAAAGCGAGGGCCTCATCCATGCTAGATAAACAATCGCTGAGTCACATCCTCACCTGAAGAGATGTTTCAATAATCTTAATCTTTCTAGGAAAAAAGGGCTTTTCTAATTTAACAGAAATCTAGAATCAGTAAGGATATTCATATCACTTATAAATAAATTTGATAAACAAAAATATTGTTAATAATGTGAGTGGGTCCCTGCAGATTGCATAGAGGGTGATATAATACAATTCCTGGTACACAAGGGAATTATATCAAAACTCAACCCAAGGTAGTGTCATTTCTTCCAAGAAGATGGGCTATAGAGACCAGCTACCTGTACTAGCTTAAGGGCCGAAGGCTCTCAGTTGGAATGCAGAGGTCATTAGGCCATTAGCAACCTCTGATCTTGGCTGTGGGAAGCCTGTGGGAGCCTCTGGCTGTAAGGGTCACTTAGAATCTAGATATTGGGCCCGGCAGTGGTGGCACACGCCTTTAATCCCAGCACTAGGGAGGCAGAGGCAGGTGGATTTCTGAGTTCGAGGCCAGCCTGGTCTACAGAGTGAGTTCCAGGACAGCCAGAGCTACACAGAGAAACCCTGTCTCGAAAAACTGGAAAAAAAAAATGAAATCTAGGTATCTTTGGTCTTGATTTTTGGAGCTTAGTATGGCCTGGCCCGACAGATAACACACACAGAGATCACCAGGCTGTCCCTCAGTTCCAATTGTAAACTTTCTATTTGGAAGAACAGGTTTTTCCGTCTTTCCCATTGGAGAGACAATCGTGCATGCGTAACAATCTTGGTTTCTCTGGAGATCTGTGGGTGTAAGGACATTTCTGCTATGCTCCCAACAACGATGAAAAATATTAATTATAGAATTTTATGTGTATGCACAGTTGTTGCTCACACGTGTCTATGCATGGGTATGGCAGCCACATGCATGTGTTGACATTTGTGTCTCCCTCAGTTACTGTGTGCTTTATTTTAGGAGACAGGCTGTCTCGCTGAAACTGGAGCTCACCAACCGGACTGCTTTGTCCGAACACAAGTGGCACCCTGCCAGCATCCTCAGCGATCCTCCTGCCTCTGCCTCCTTAGAGCTGGGATAACAGGCGTACACTGCCATGCTCTGCCTTGTATGTGAGTGCTCGGCATCCAAATTCATGTCTCTATGAGGTCAGCGGTAGCCTGTGCAACTTAAGGGATTACAGGCCAACCTGGGCTACAGAGTCCCCATGCTTGCCCTAGCTAAAGTCCCCTCCCACTGTCTTCAGTAGTGTAACCACTGGTAAGTATCCTAGGCACCGGTGGATAGCTCTGTGCCCAGGCTCAGCTATACAGCTCTAGTAAATAAAATAAAAAAAACAAAACAAAAGGCACACAAGTGAGAGGAGGGAGAGGTTATTGATGGGGAAGGAAAAGAGGGTAGGAAAATAAGTGGTCAGAATGCATTGATTAAGCCAGTCCCTAGCCCAATAATAGAATTTTAAAAAATCTACAAATTGGAAGAAAAGTGCACTTACTTCTTTGATATATAAGGCACTCAAAAGTCAGTAAGTAGAAGACTGCAATACAATCTTTAAAACATAGCCAAAGTGTGCAAAGTGCCAAGTAATTAGGCAGAGCTGTAGAAACTGATTTCGTTTTTGTTTATCTGTTTGATCATTCTGGTTGCTTTATGACAAGGTCTCTCTATGTAGCCCTGGTTGAACTCACAATCCTCTTGCCTCAGTCTCCCAGTTGATAAGATTATAGGCATGAGGAACTCACACATGACCTATGAACTAATTTTTAAATAACCTTTCAGGTATGTTAATAATAAGAAAAGGCGAGGATAGAGAAAGAGTGTAGCCAGATGGTATGAGGAGAGGTGTGAAACACTGTCTTCTCGACGTGACATGACTGTTGTGATTATGAACTCAAGTTATGGGTAGGGGAGGGTTCATGGAACCCTACCGCTCGCTGGGAAACTCTTGGCAGTTGATGCCTGCTGGGGGAGAGGGAATGGCCATCTGCAGTGGTAAGTCCCGATGCCCCAGATGGCTCTGCACACAGGCTCACACACACTATCCTGGTCACAGTCAGTGGGTCACAAAACTTAATAAAGAACAGAAGAAA
>JADRCD010231202.1:0-11542 GCA_019843815.1 Montemys delectorum
ACACACACACACACACACACACACACACACACACACACACACGGTAGAGCCTGAGGGAGGCAGACAGAAAATGAGAAGGCGCTCTGAAGGAGTGTAGTTACTAGTTAACAAGCTTAGCATCCCATGGGATGTCTAGGAGTACAAATTGAGATGGATTCTTTTCTAACCTGAGATAAGGGAGCAGTGTCTTTGAATGTTTTTGCAGTTAGCTTTTGGTCATTGGCTGCTGTCTGCAAAAGATGTAGAACTCCTGGAAGGGAAGTCCCTCAAGTATCTTGGTTGCAGTTTCTATTGTTGTAATGAAACCATGACCAAAAGCAAATCAGGGACTACAGAGTTTATTTAATCTTAAAACCCTAAAGTTTGTCTTCATCTCTGAGACAAATCAAGGCAGGAACGCAAAGCCAGAATCTGGGGGCAGGAGGTAACATAGAGGCGATGGATGCTCCTTACTGGCTTGTCAGAATGGCATGATCAGTCTATGTTTTCAACACCCATGAGTGGCATCATCCATAGTGAGCTGGGTCCTGTCGAATCAGTTACCAGCTATCAATCATTGATGGAGAAAATGAACCACAGACTTTCTCACAGGCCCATCTGATAGGGTTACTTCCCCAACTGAGGTTCTCTTTTCCAAATGTCTATAGCTTGTTTCAAGTTGACATGAAACTTGCCAAAACAGCAGGGTGATCCTTCTGAAGAGGGTGCAGGTGTAAGTCAGGGGCAAGTGCCTTCCTTCCTACATTTCCTTCTAAAGACTCTGAGACTGACGAGAAACATCTCAAGTGTTTAAGCAATTAGAGTCTATTTAATTTTTTTTTAAAAAATGTAAAACATATACATTGAGAATTAAGCTGATGGACAAATCTGTCAAATACTTAATCATAGTATCTTATGAGAAACAAAACTTATGTAGAATTTGTTCTGGCTATAGTTACTGATAGCAAAATAAGTCAAAAGGATCTAGGTTTTAATATTTTACTTAAGTATTATTTTAAAATATTTGCAGAGGTTAGAGAGGTGGCTCAGTAGTTAAGAACAATGACTATTCCTGGATTTAGTTGCCAGCACTCATGGGACAGCATATAATTGCTGTTGGCTCCAATTGCAGGACCTCTGACGCCCTCTTCTGGCTTATTTGGCACTGCACACAAATCTAATCAATGTGTTTTTTTCCATTAGTTGTAGTAAACTACATTTAAAATGTGAATCATAAATGAGGCTCCTTAAAATATGTAAAAAATACTTAAAAATATTTGTATGACTAAAGTTAAACTTAACAAACAAATAGTAGCTATGTGTTTTCATAGAAATTTGTTCTGGACTGTAGACCAAATATATTATTTGTTAAAGAAAAATTCAGAAAAAATAGTTGTAGACTGCACTTTTTTTGTAATATTCTGTTACGGAAGTCTTATAAAACAGGTTTGAAATACTCTTGGGATGTAGTTATTATCTTAAGAGGAGGCAAAATTGCTGTGTAGATGACAGTGACTTATATGATACATTTAAAATATTTTGTAATAAATTCTGTAATGATGATCAAATATGACCTCATTACAATGATTAAACATGATTTGTAAAATTCATAATTAATTTACAAATACAAGGACTGCTTTAAAATGCCATTTAAAATTCCAGGTGCTACTTTGTCAGCAAAATGAAATTTCTCCTAAGTGGAAATTAATTAAAATAACCCATCAAAGAGTTACAATATCCCAAGAAAGAATGGTTAATCTGTCAATGTTGTAAATAATACACAAGTTATATGAAAATATTGACTATAAATACATAATTGGTGATTTTGCTAAAGTGAGTGGAAAAAGTATATTAAAATATTTAATGCTTTGTTAATTATGAGTCCCTATTTTATTATTTGATTAAACATAATAAACTTAAGAGAAATTTCAGATAAACACAATAGTAGTTGATCTGCCTTGCCTTGCGTGACTCACAGGCATTTGAAAACGGTTTCATGTTTATAAATGCATATCTATCTATGCTAAGTTTGCTCCTTTCAAAGTATATGTGTCAAAGAAAAAGAACAAAATCTTTTGTCTCTGAATTGTCTTATTTATCCTTTGTAAAGAAACATTTGCTAAACAATTTTCTGTTACTTTTTTGTTTGTTTGTTTTTGGCTTCAGAACCAGAAATGAAGGCACCTATGTTCCTCTCTGACTAAGACAAAATGCAAATCCTTGACACTAATTCTCTTTGCAGTTTCAGCGATCCTGACACCCTGTGTGGTCAGATGAGAATTAAGAAGTTTTGCTTTAGGTCTCAGCAACAGAGGTTACATTTCTATTATTTTGAAATTTTGAAAAATAAAACAATACTGTACGGGTTTGAACTGTGACATCTAAGTTGGCACTAAAGTCATCCCTCATCAGCTACTGTCCCAGTCATCACAAACAAGTTAGTCAACTTACTTCGCCTCCTTTTACTTTGATTACCAATCTTGAAATCAAAATAGATTCATTTCTTCATTGGGTTGTGAAGGCAAATAGTCTTCTGCCCTGGGAGTTCTTACAAGGTAGCTTTATCCTTGTCATGCCAACATGGTCCATGTCCCAGAAGCACACATGCAATTCGTCAGAATATCTTATGAGATGGGACCTCAGCTGCGCATGCATTTTGGAACGGGCACAGAAGCAGACTTCTGGTCTTTGGAGAGACTTGTCTCTCTCGTGTGTTCAAAACCTGGAAGTGCTCATGATTCTCAACCTGCACAGGAACCAGAATGCAGTAGAGGTGACCTTTGCCAAAACTTGAAGACTGAGACAAATTTGGTGGGAAGCAGCCTCATTGCTGCTGCAGACACACAGTCATAGGGTCAGTAGAGCTGAGTGACAGAGAAGGCTTGCTGGAGCATTTGACGAATCAGTGGCACCACTTAGGGAAGCAAGTAAGTAGTGGGGAAATGAAAGAGAAAGAGAAACAGAAGGATGTGGGCACAATGAAGAGAGGCAGACTGGAGACTCAAAGGTATGAGGAGCAGCCTGACGTGAGTAGCCGGTGATGCCACCAGGGACCATGGTGGGATCTTGGCCACCAGGGACCACTTCTGGTCCATAACCCTGAAGCAGCAGGGATCTGTTACCACCAAAGTCCAGGCAGATGACCCTTGTCTGAGCTGCTACCTGGGGACTTGATGTCTGAGGGCTGTGCAGAACTATGCTCCTTCCCCCCCACCCCCGTTCCATGCCCAACCTGGGTCGAAATGGCCCTGGGCACATGTGAACAGGAGAGCTTATCCCATTCCAACCAACTGCAGTACTCAGGAGAGCAGGCCCTGCACATTACAGGGTTTGTGGGTGAGCATCCCCAAGAATGAAAGTGTGGAAGAACTATGTCCGTCATTTGTCTGATGTGCTGTGACATGGGCAAGGGGGAGATGCACCCCCTGCCTCTTGCCATCTATGGCAGGCAAGAGAGCTGTCCCTGAGTTCATCAGAGCAGGAGAGCAGGCCCTGTACTTCACCTGGGCAGCATAATAGAGCTGACCCTGAATGTGGGGGTGGCAGGTGAGTCATCCTGGACAGCATAAGCTCAGGAAAGCAAGCCTTGCCCTCTTGTCAGCTAGACCATGGCAAGAACCAAGGAGAGATGCCCTTCTCCCCTCCCTTGTCTCTTACCATCTATACCAGGCAAGAGAGCTGGCAAGTAGAGCTGGCCCTGATAGTGGGGGCTTGCTAGTAATCTAGCCCTGAGAGCTTGAGAGTGGGAGAGCCGGTGGGCTGACCAACTCAGATACCTCTCAAGCCCAGATCCAGGTCTTTGAGTTGGCCATCCCCAACATCTACCCTATCAATGAACTGGAGTGCTTGAAGGGACTGGCTGTACAGATCCCAAACTACAGGGTCTCCATGACCCAGGGAATAACAGTCCTCGTGAGGTTCCGAACCAGACCAACAAGTCATCGCAACAAACATTTGTAAGCAAAGAATCATGGACATGCTATGACACACTAACTACATTTTCAAGATTTTTTTCTCTGTTTTTGGGGAGGGTGCAAGGGCCATGGACAGGTAGTAGTAGAGGGGGAGATTCGTGGTACTGGTGTGCATGATGTGCAACTCACAAAGAACCAGCAAAAAGTAAATAATAATAATAATAGTTTTCATTAATAAACTTTTCTTCCATACAAGTAGAGGATATTGTTTTATATATAGTTATATTTTAGTTTCATTATTAAATGATCTTGAAAAGCAAAGTCTGCTTTGCAATTGTTATGGATTTTTATAACAAGAGGAAATGAGTCTCAGATAACTATAGTAAAATTGTCAATACAAAGAAAGAAAGTGGTAACATGTTCACTTATGTTTTGCTGAGTAAGGAGTTAAATTGAGGTTGGGAAGATGGCTTAGTGGTTAAGAGCACTTGAGTAGAAAGATGAAGTCACTAGCTCAGAAAACCAGGATTCCCATGAAAAGACCAGGCAAGGATGTCTGATGTCTGAGCTTGAGACCTCTCTGTGGGCAGCAAGGTTCAGGGGTTGAAGCAAAGAGCCAGCTGAGTACCCAGAGGCAGATGAACTTGGTTCAGTGAGAGACATTCTCTATTTAAATAGGGCAAAGAACACACACAGCATCCTCCTCTAGCTTTTGCATGTGTATGCAGGTCCATAGTACACACACACACACACACACACACACACACACACACACACAGCCTAAACACACGTAAGCTCAGAAACAAGATACACATGTGAACATATAATACATACACATACACACATAATCAAAAATAAGAAATATTTTGAAAGGATCTTAAAACATTGAGATAGATTAATAATCTTTTTGTGGTTTTCCTTTATTATTCTTTCTTTATATAAGAACTCTGTACAACAAATTCATCATACACAAAATACATAAAAAAAAATCATTTAAGGAGCTGATATTTTATGTGCCAGAATTCCAACTCAATTTGGAAGATAGAAGTCCTTGCCAACAAGTGTTTATTTTTAAGACCCGGACAGCCTGCTCACTATGGCAATTCCAGCAGGCACTGTGAAACTACCAATGACACAGAAGAGACATGAGAAAGAAGCGAGTCGGGATGACTTGACACTACCCTGCGAGTGCGATGAATGTGTGCTGTTCCTTTAGATATTAATAAGATGGGTGGAAGATATAAGTGATCTTGTTTTCTGGGAGTCAGAAAGAGAAGCATGCTGCTCATTTGATTTGCTTTTCGCATGGGAAGTCGTCATTCAGTGTACTGGCATAGAGAGAAGAGGCTGGATTGTGGAGCCTATTGCCCCCTGTATCTCCACCTCCAAGATGACCATATTAATTTTAGTGATCAGACAAATAGAAAGCCCACATTGTGGTTTATTCTTTACAGAAATTGAGTGTATAGTCTCAGGGTCTCATTTTAAGTCCAAAGAATTCTGCTGTTCCTGTCACAGTTGAATTGTGTTTCTGGGCAATGCAACCTGTCCTTTTGTAGACACAGCTGATGATGATGGTGTTGTAAAAGAATGAACTTTATACACTCATGCGTAAATCCTGGACTCACTGTGTGCTTTATGCTCTTACAGAGCTCGCTCTGGAAATTCTGACAGTCAAGAGGACTCACTGGGAGCTAGAGCATCACAGGCACTCTTAAAATTTTTTATAACCAGCTTCTGGCTGTCACAAATAAGGCCACTATGAACATAGTAGAACACGTTCCCCTTGTGGCCTGGTGGGGCATCTTTTGGGTATATTTCCAAGAGTAGTATAGTTGGGTCTTCAGGTAGATCTATTTCCAATTTTCTGAGGAACCTCCAGATTGATTTACAGAGTGGTTGTACCAGTTTGCAATCTCACCAGCTCTCGAGGAGTGATCCTCTTTCTCCACATCCTCTCCAACATGTGTTGTCACCTGTGGTTTTGATCTTAGCCATTCTGATTGGTGTAAGGTAGAATCTCAGGGTCTTTTTGATTGACATTTCTCTGATCACTAAGGACTTTGAACATTTCTTTAGGTGTTTCTCAGTCATTTGAGATTCTTCAGTTATGAATTCTTGGTTTAGTTCTATAATCCATTTTTTGATTGGGTTGTTTGTTTTTTTTTTGGTGATTAACTGCTTGAGTTCTTTATATATTTTAGATATTAGCCTTCTATTAGATGTGGGGTTAGTGAAGATTTTTTTTCCCAATCTATAGCTTGTCGATTTGTCTTATTAACTATGTTCTATGCCTTACAGAAGCTTTCCAGTTTCATGAGGTCCTATTTATAGCAATCTCAACTAATCTGGACCCCTGAGATCTCTCAACACTGGACCACCAAACAGACAGCATGCATCAATTGATATGGGGCCCCTAACACACATACAGTAGAGGACTTCTGTGTCTGTGTTCATTCAGAGGTGATGCACCTAACCCTTGGGAGATTGGAGGCCCCAGGGAGTTTAGAGGTTAGGTGGAGTGTGTGTGTGTGTGTGGGGGGGTTAAAGCAGCCACATGGAGTGGGGGTGGGCAGGAGGTATGGTATTTGGAGCAGTCAGAAGGTGGATCAGGGAAGGAATGGGGAATGGAATATGGAATGTAAAAAAGAAATTAATTTAATAAAAATAATTTTTTGTAACCCAACCTGTTTTCTTCCAGCTTACAACCTTGCTTATGACCCTGCTTGCTTTACCCTATGCTGCCTCTGCCTACTGCCCTGTCCACTTTCCTGAGCATCTGACCCTGAATACTACCTCCTTCTTGAGTAAAGTATTGTCCTTTGATGCCCTGGTGTAAGGCTGAGCCTGGCTTCAAGCCTCTTCCTCCAGCCTTGGCCCTGTTTGCTTGCACTGACCCCACGTTTCTGCGTGTGCTGAACACTTCAAGTAAGGGTTCCTGTTGTTTAAGATGTTTGCATTTCTCATTTAGAGGGAAAAAATCACGATAGATTAGAACATGTTTGCAAGAGTTAGGTAAATATGTAGGTCTATGTGAAATTTCTCTTTCTGTTTTATGCATTTCTCAGATTATTAGAAATGGGATAGGTTTAGGAGCCATGAGATATTCCTGCATGAGTCTAAATAACCTTTGGAGGGGGAGCATACTTTTTGAAGGACAGAGAGTTGTAATGAATCACTTTTCTTCTTTATAACAATAGGCCATCATAATGTAGTTCATTGCACTCAACATGGTACAAGCAGTCATTCCCAAAACTAAGTGTGTGAGAGAAGTGTAACTTTAATTTTTTTTCAAATCCTATCTTTAATGATGTTTCTTTAATGTTTTAACCTCCCTTGTAGCCTACTACCCACCAGAAGTGGTGGAAAAGAAAGGATATCAGGGAAGTGGACCTGTTTAGAAATGTTCTTTGGAGCAACTCCCATCTGTGTTGTCTGGAAATCAGCAATTCAGTTCACAGGTTAGCAGACAATCCACTTGCAAACACTTCACGGATGCACCTTCTGTTCGGTAGAGTCTGGTTAGCAACAGTGGTGGCATGACCTAGCAGAGACAGCCAGGCCTCAGCCTCAGCTTGAGTCATCTGGAGGAACCAAGAGGAATGCCAGGAGTTCTCAACTGTACCTCATTTAGGGAAGCAAAGATCAGTAAAGACTCAAGACCAACAAGTACTGCACAGCTAGCTATACAAGCAAGTCAAGCTCTCTCTGTCATTCTCTAGAGTCCTATTTATACCCTCCAAATATCACTTGCCCTCCACATGCCTTGCCTCATCATGAGTCTTGCCTTGCATGTTCATCCAAGCAGCCCAAATCCACAGAAGCAGCAAGAAACTGCAGCACACCACCAGAAGATTTTGGATACATTTCTCTCTAGGGAGTCCTGACAAATGCAGCTCAACCACACAATGCAAGGTAGACCAATACATGTGTATTGTTAGTAAAGAAAACTTCATGAACTGTACTTTCACATATTTGCTTTAGCAGAACATTCTCTGTCTGGTGCCTGCTTCAGTGAAACATTCCTTCAGGAGCTGCTTTAGCCTTTCACACATGTGTCTACTTTAATGGAAACATTCCTTCATATGTTTGTCACAGCAAAACACCATCCAACTGAGTTTCCAAGAACCCTTAAGATTCCAATTCAGAGAAGGGGCAGGCTGAACATCACATAGGAAGATAGCTAGACAGAATCTATCTTGTAGTTTTGGGTTAGGATGGCTGACCCAGAATTTTCTGAAGGAAAAGGCATTGCAATTGCTTAAGTGAAGTTGCAATTATTCTGGCAAAAGGCACCCACATCAAATCCCTAAATATCACCCAGCATAGCACTAGAAAACAACCAACCAAACAAAAAGAAGTTAACACACAGCCTTTTGTATCTCAAATAGCAAGTGGAGAAGAATAGAATGATCGAAAGACCATGTGAGTTCTAGGATTCTGCAATGAAAACAAATCTGGTCCCTGACAGTGGAGTAAAGTTCTCAACAAAGATTAGGCTTAAACAATGATGATTCTTTTTTTATTTTTTATTAGATATTTTCTTTATTTATATGTCATACAATATCTCCTTTCTAAGTTTCCCCTCCAAAATAACCAAAAAAAAAAAAAAAAAAAAAAAAAAACCAAACCAAACCAAACCAAACCAAAACAAAAAACAAAAAACAAGAACAAGAACAAACTCCTGTTCCCTCTGCCCTCCCCCTGCTCGACACCCCACCCTCTCCTGCTTACTGGCCCTGGCATTCCCCTACACGGGGCATAGAATAAGAAGGATGATTCTTGCTAGAAATGTAGCAGTGGAGCACTGCTTAGCACTGAGGGGCCTGGAGACCAGTCCACAGTGCCATGCAAAAAGAAAAACTTGTTGCATTGCTAAACCCACTATCCCTTATATGGAACAGAGAATCTGGCCAGTCTAGTGTAATTTACAAAAGGTCTTTAAACATCTTTTAGTTTTCATTGTTTCTTTGAAAAGCAGGCAATTCTGTTCTCATACTCTTCTCAGTTGGATAAACTGGACTAAATAAACTTTCAGATAGTTTTTTCAGTAGAAATAACTACTTGAACCCACAATTTCTGACTCCGTAGGTGGCTTAGAATACATCACCTTTCCTTTCCTCCCTCACCACAGTGAAATTTTAAAGCATTCTCACAAAGCAGTCAAAACTAGAAAATACTTCCCAGGTACAAGCTATGCAAATGTCTGAAGCAGAGGAACTTGGCAACTCTCCTCAGAGGTCCTGTTCCTGCATGTGAGCTGTTTTTCTCCAATTGTTGAAAAGTTCCAAACCATTGCAATATTCTCTTAGATCTGAAACTAAATTTGACTCAGTATGTATATCAGTAGAGTAAGGGAGACTAAATATCTTACAGATTTGCTGCTTTTTGTATTTTAATTTTTCAATAGAACCAAGACAGACTGAAGAATGAGTGTACTCCAAAAGATACAAAGTTGCAGTGAATTTTCCTATCTTCAGTGAGGTTAGGCTGGGGCAGAATGTTCTTTAGAGGCAGGGAGATCCACATTCAAGTCTTGGTCTCAATATAATGAGAACAATGGTGATGTTCTCATAACCCAGTCTCTGTTTTCTTTTCCAAAATGAGTTTTATATCTATTTTTGAGAATTATTATGAGCAATGTTTATGTAGTGAATTTAATTGTGTATTATGAAATGTAACTATTTTCATTCACACCTAGGGACCATTACTTACAATGACTTAATATACCAGAACCTGCATTTTCCTCTTAGAAATGATATTTTGGTATACTAACTGTGCCATATTCTACTGGAACTATACCAATTCCTTTTTGTTTCTATAAGGCCTCAGAAAGCACTTAAGAGTATGCTTAGAGATGATAAATGGGTAGATAGAAAACTTGCATGCATATGCAAAGATTTTTCACTCAGTTATATGCATGAAGTAAGTTCTTCCGTTCCAAATATTTTCATACTGGCATCCAATATGTTGCTTTCGTTCATTCCCTCTGAGGCCTCTATTCCCATAAACAAGTGGAATAATCTACAAGTTAGTAACCAGTAACTTTTTGAAAGACTGAACTGAAGATCTTGGTGGTGAAATTGTTCGGTTAGATGGTTGTCCAGCATCATGGGTGTGCCACAGCACTGAGTTTTAGCTCTTTGTTGTTGCTACTGCTGTTCCCTTAGTTCACATTCTTCTCTAAAATAATGTCCAGTTGATTCAGTTCATGATTTCTAGGTATAATTCATTATAAACATAGTAAATTTTTGATAAACTCATAAAGAAAGTATACATTTTCAGCAAAGATTTCGACACTAATTGCTGCAATGTGCCTCTGGATTATCCATGTCATTGATAGGACAGATGTAGTTATCCAGATATATCTTTGCATGTCCTCATTAAAATCATAAAAACATTAATAAATATCAATGGTAGAGAATTTTAAATGTAAAACTATGCTAAGTATTCATATGTGGTTAAAACTCCATTGGAGCTGTGACAAATAATTTTGTGACACTGGAGATAATTTATGAACATTGTTAGAAGGATTTTATGGAGCGAAAATGAAGTCAGTTTAAACTTCTTCCTGATGACATTAAAGCTCTGATGATCACAACATGCAGACTAATAAATGGTACTTTTAAAGTAATATGAGTGAGATTGTAATTGGGAATGTTGTGGACACTGAAGAAAATCACAGCATCTCAGTACTATGCAGAACATATCTTCAGCTTTACATTCAAATTGTGAGCTCTACTTTATGCAAGGCACTGCATTTATTACCAGAGAAGAGAGCACCGAATAGAGACAAAGTTTTTAAACTCAAGGAATTTACAAACTACCAACATGCCATCAATGGCAAGATGCACCATCATTTCATGTAACAGAAAAAAGAAAAACAAAACAAACTCCTGCCAAGCAATCATAGGATGCCACTTTGATGACTAGAAAATGCATGCTGGTTTTAAAGATGTTTTAGTGTGAACACTATTTATCCTAGAATCCATGAAATATGGTAGGCAGGAGCTCTAACCCAAGTTATGCCATATTAAGAGCTGAAATGAAGCTGTAGAGTTCCTTGAGGGAAGAACTGATTTCAGCCAGTTCACAGGGGGTTTTATGAAGCAGAAAAAAGGATGGCTGTTTTTCTCAAGAATGCAGTTTAGCCTTGTGCAAAACATATGGTTAGGCCAGAAGCGTTCTCAAAAAGAGTAAACATGTAAAACTAGGGTGGACAACAGGAATCATATAATCAACATAAAGAGGTTTCAGTGGTTTTAGTGGCCCCTGTAGGCTCATATATTTGAATGCTTAGTCACCAGAGAGTAGAACTGTTTGAGAAGGATTAGGAGGTGTGGTTTGGTAGAAGAAGGTTGTTCATCTTGGAGGGGAGTGTTCAAGTTGCTAAAATCCAATCAAAGTCTCTCTTTCTCTCCCTCTGTCTGTCTTTCTCTCTCTGTCTCTTCTTTCTCTTTTTGCCTGATACCTGGGGATCTGGATGTAAAGTTACTGCTACTGCTCCAATACCTTGCCTATTTGCTTACTACCATTATCATATTGAATGGACACTCTGAAACTGTATGCAAGCCCTGATTAAATGTTTATTTTATAAGAGTTGGTCATGGTGTCTCTTCACAGAAGTAGTATAATAACACAAGTCATAT
>JADRCD010231205.1:0-10184 GCA_019843815.1 Montemys delectorum
ACTCCTGAGGCCTGTGCCTCTCAGCTGGTCCCGCCTGAGTACTTGGTCTGAAGCTTGTCCTGGAGGGAAGCCCTGTGTTGAAGCCGGCCTTGGGGGGAAGTCCTCCCCTAGCAGGCAGGGGGCAGAGGTGTTCACTGATCCAGCACTGTCCCTCAGAAGCTGTGAGACTCCAGTCCCTGCAGCCCTGTGGCTCCCCTGCACTTCCTGAGGCCCTTGACTTTTTTAAAAAACGTTTTTAAAAAGTTTTTTTTTTAAAACAAACTTTGGGTGCTATGTTGTTAGAATTTACATATGCTTTTGATTGGTGTATTTTCCAGCATTTGATAGGTTAAATAAGAAATATACACACTTAGTAATTATCATTCTTAAAAACAGACAAAATTTAACTACTTCAAAGAAAATCTGAAATACATTTATGTTCTGGTTTAATTTCTGTGATGAAATATCTTGACCAAAAGCAACCCAGGAAACAAAGGATTTATCTATGTGACAATTCTAGGCCATAGCCTGTCATTTCTGGGAAGTCCTATCAGGAACGGGTCACATCATATCCATAGTCAAGCTCAGAGAGAAACAAGTATCTGCTTACTTAATGCTCAGCTAATTTTCTTTATTCTTGGAGAGGTCAGGGCCCCACCTATGAAATGGTGCAGACTACAATGGTTTGGCTCTTCCTACACCAATAAACAATCAAAAAAAAAATCTTCACAGACACCTACTGGCCAATTTCCATGTAGATAATTTTCCAAGTAGAGACTCTCTTACCAAGTGATTCTAGATTGTGTCAAGTTAACAGCCCAAACTAACCAGCATACCTTATTTTTAAATACAACAAAGTAACATAACAAAGTAACCTTGCTAGACAACTTCAGCCATATTGCTTTCAGGATGTAATCTGATTGGCTGGAATGCCTCGCCCCTTAGTCCTCATGTTCCGGCAAAATTCTTTGGCAGTTTTTTGTCTTAACTGATTATGTGTGACTAAATGACTGAGTTTTACTTGTAACCTAGCCTCTGAGAATATGGCCCAATTCCTTCATAGAAGGATAGTGGTCTTAAGGACGTAATAGTTTTAAAATGTTTATTTCTATGCCCGAGAAAAGACTTTAGCCAGATCTACAATCAACAACAGATGATTGACAGGCACCTCTAGTTTCTGTGTCATCTTATGCTATTCCTGTGGGAACTCTTCTGTGGTTTGGAAACAAATAAACCCTTGAGGTCAGTACACGTCAAATCCCATACGGGCACTACTTTTTATTAATATAGGTCATCACTTTTTTGTCCTACATTGGACAAAAGTGCCAACATTGGTTAATTTCCAAGTAGCCATGTTTTTAGAATTTCTTTTCTGATAATTAATAGAAAAATGTCACAGTTTACTGAGATATTCTTTTCTAGTTGGCCTCACACCAAAGGCTTGCTGGTGTATGATGGTTTGGGGCATGCAGTCAGAATTAAAGGAAATTAAATTCAGAATAAATAGCAAGCTTGCACAGATGAGCATAGCGTTTGTGTGGAAGCTCTGTATGAAATTTCTAGCCTGTATTCACTAAGTCTCCTTCAACATTTCAAGGACGGAACAAAAGTCTCATTTTTCTTCTCTTGTTCAGAGGACACCACGAATAAATGTGTTAATAAAGCCCGTAAATCTTTGAAAATATTTAATCTACACTATAAAACTAGCCAGGCGTTTGAGTCCTTCATGTGAATATTTGTTCTTGCTTTTAGCACACTTTGCAGAAAACAACAATCCATGTGTAGCCAGTGGGTGGCGCAGCTTGGTGAACTGGTGCTCTTTGCTATTCTGGTCGCTCAGGCAGCCCTCAAACCAGCAATGCCTCCCGTGATCAAGAACCAACCTTTCAACGTTTTCTGGGCTATCCCTACTTTGTTTTGTAAAGATCGTTTCGATGTAAACATGAATCTTCAAGTATTTAACATCATTCCAAATCCTTTCGAAACGCAGAGTGGATCCACTATTGCAGTATTTTATCCAAAGGAACTCGGATATTATCCTTATTTCTCTGAAGATGGAACATCTTTCTACGGTGGAATACCTCAGAAGGCGAACCTCTCTGAGCACCTCAGGAAAAGTGCCGGTGACATTGCAGATGTTGTCACTTTGTGGAGATCAGAAGGACTTGCTGTTATTGACTGGGAAGGCTGGAGACCCCAGTGGGATAGGAATTGGGGCAGCAGAATAATATATAAAAACCACTCGCTAGCCTTCACTCGACACCACCATCCTGACTGGGCAGAAACGAAAGTGAGAACAGTTGCCCAGCAAGAATTTGAAGATGCTGGAAGAAGTTTTATGAACATTACTCTCACGTTGGCTTTAGAAATGAGACCAAAGCGTTTATGGGGCTTCTATCTCTATCCAGATTGCTACAATTATGATTACCGGATAAATCCAGAGTTCTACACAGGTACTTGCCCAGATGATGAGATTTTCCGCAATGACCAACTCATGTGGCTGTGGGAAAAAAGTGCAGCACTTTATCCTTCCATATATTTGAGTAAAATATTAAAATCAAATTTAAATGCACTGAAATTTGTTCATTTTCGAGTGAGAGAAGCCCTGAGGGTTGCCGGGATGGCTAGAAAGGACTATGCTTTGCCAGTTTTCATTTTCTCCCGACCATTTTATTTGCAAAGTATTGAAGTTCTGTCAGAGGTAAGAAAAAAAAAAACTATATAAGGTTAATAGAATATATGTAAATTTTAGAAGGAAAATTTTGAGTGATATTTATTTCTCATTAAAATGTTGTTCTAATAGTAAAGGAGTGTATTTATTCAAATGTGAACTTAATTCTGAAATTCCAAACAACTGATTAGATACTCTATCTAGAATTTTAGAAGATAAAAAAATTCATTTAGCTGGGAAGTGGTGGCGCACATCTTTAATCCCAGCACTTGGGAGGCAGAGGTAGGCGGATTTCTGAGTTCGAGGCCAGCCTGGGCTACAGGGTGAGTTCTAGGACAGCTAGGGCTATACAGAGAAACTCTGTCTCAAAAAAACAAAACAAAACAAAAATTCATTTAGACAGCCAGTGTTATACCAGAGAAACCCTGTCTCGAAGCAAACAAACAAACAAACAAACAAACAAACTCAGAATTCACAAGAGTTTCTCATAAGGGTTGGTGGTTTTCCAGATTGGAAGTATACAAAATGGGGATTTGGAATTAAGATATTAACCAATTGAACTTTTCATTATACAGTATTATATTTGCTGAAGAGATGGCATGGGTTCTATGGCATGAATGTTTCTTAGAAGTCCACAATATGGGCTAATAGTCAGTGTCAGTGGATTAGTAATTTATATAAATAGATATTTTGATAATTGTTTGTAGGTGTCAACTTGACACAATTTAGGATCACCTGGGAAGAGGTTTTCAATGAGGAATTGTTTAAATTGGGTTGCCCTGTGGTCATTGGCTGTGGGGTAAATGCCTTGAATCTGCTAGTTGATGTGGAGAAAACTAAAAATGGGATGTAGCATTTCCCAGATTGGGATCCTGGACTGAATGAAAGTGAACTGACCAATAGGAACTGAACAATAGGAAGCACGTGGGCATCCAACCTTTGTCTGCTCAGGATGGGATGTGGCTAGCTACTTGTCGTCCTTGCTGTCTTGACTTCTTGTAAACGCTGGGAAGCACGTGGGTATCCAACCTTTGTCTGCTCAGGATGGGATGTGACTAGCTACTTGTCGTCCTTGCTGCCTTGACTTCTTGTAATCGCTGGGCTGTAACCTCACATTGTGAACAACGATAACCACATTCTTTCATAAGTTTTTTTCATCAGAGTATCTTATCACAGGAAGTGGAAACGAAGCCAGGACAGGGATATCTTCATCTTTAGCGCCAAGTATGAAGCTTAGAAATATTTGTTGTCCTTGCTTGGGAAATAATGAATTTGCAGATTCTTGAAGTGCTCAAATATCAGCTAGATTGTCACTTGGGACACTGTTGGATGGATGCAACCATTAGACACATGGATGCATGAGAAATTTACTAAGCCTATCCGAGTGCTAACAGCTCCATTATTCCAATGACGGACACAGAGGTAAGACTATTAGAGCTCACCTCCTTAGACCACTATGTCACCGTAAGGGCCTTAAATGCAGAAGCAACTCTTCCTATCAGGCTTCAGAATGAAAACTGTCAGCCTACTATTTATTATATGTTATTGATTAGACTAGCTAGCTTTATCATCACAAGATTACTAATGTTATTCAAAATGTGGATTCATTCAATAAGTTTAGGACAAAAAGAATCATAATATTACTGTACAAAAACAATCCACTTCCACTCAAACATGAATTCACTTTTACCTGGCTTTTGCTTTATTTATTTATTTATTTATTTATTTATTTATTTATTTTTGATGGACTACTACTTCCTGTGCCAGAAAGAAACCTTCATTTTAGGGCAATATTAATTCTTAGGAAGTTCATGCATATAGAGTTACTTTGCCTTTGGATAACTTTACACCATTAGTTTGAACACTAGTTCAAGTACAGCATAGACTAAGTATTTCAGAGGTGGGAGGTTCAGCAGGTAAAATTACTTGCATTGCAGACCTGACAACCTGAGTTTGATCACTATAACCCACAAAAGGAGAGAAGCAACTCCCGAAAGTTGTCCTTTAATCTCCACACATGCATGGTGCAGTATATCTTCACACACACACACACACACACACACACACACACACACACACCCCTAATGATAATAATACATATTATTTTAAAAGCCACTTCTCTGAATACTTTAAGGCATTGTTCTTGCTTTCCAAAGTCTTTTCCTTGAACTCTCTTTCAACTGATAGATCTCTCAAATATCACCTTTTCAAATTCTTTTCACAAAAAGACTATTTGAACTACAATGACTACCAGCCTGGCAAGCAAACCCACTGGTGCAATATTAACACCAACATCATGGGTAACAGAGATCACTTTCTGATTGGACTTAAGGCCTATTTCACAAAATGAAAACCATTTTGGCACCATTATTGGGATGAAGAAACTTTGGCTAGATGGGTCATAAGCCTTAGTGAAGAACTATCACTATTATTCTACTAAATCGACAAAAAGAAAATGAGCTTCCTTTTTTAGAGAATTATAAGAGACCACGAAATGTTCATCCTAAGTGGGGTATATATTACTCTCACTCCTCCTAAGGCTCAGGGATCATTGCAGAAGAGGGAGCAGGAAGGTGATAAGAGCCATACGCACGCACAAGACCAACATAAGCTGAAGCCAAACAAAATTCTAGAGAGGAGGTGGACACAAAGTCTCAGCTCCAGATAAGGAGCCGAGTAACTCTTTATCCGAGTAGTTCCTGAGAGAGGAAGGGACAGTTTTTGTTAAGAGTATAACACTTGGGTGGTTAACCATGATCCAGTTGATTGTCACACATCTAAGAGTATATGGGCAGCACAAATTGTACTTGATGGGTTAAAAGGAGGACACAAAGTTGAACAGTTGTGGGAGGGGGGGAAGGATGGATGGATGGGATAGCTGGGGGAGGAGAGTGATAAAAACATATTGCAATAAAATAGTATGGACATTTCAAAGAACTAATTTTAGAGGATATAATTATCCATTCAAAATTATTTAGTGACAATGAAGGGTCAATAATTAATACTAACCATAAAAACTAATGATCCAAGAAGCCAAAGGGTTCATCTTAATAGTAAATGGCGAGTTAAGAATGCTTTAATGTGTCTTTGTAACCATCCACTTGAGGTCAGGTCAAGAATGTTTCTCTTGTTGCGGCAGATCTGTTCAAACAGTTTCAGATTTTAGAGCATTTTAGGTTTGGGGATTTCTGCTTAGGGATCCTTCTGCTAGTCTTTGTGATCTGCAATTTTTAAAGTAATACAAGGGATGAACTCATTCTTCTCTATAAATGGCACTACATTCCTTCAACATAAGATGAGTCTTTTGCCAGGGAGACTCCCATGGAAAAGTTATGTTTCTTAGACAATAGGTGAAAATAATCTATACTGCTGGTTGACAAGTAATGCATACACACCAGGAAAGCATTACACTTATTAATAATAGATTTAAGGTGCTGTATACTTTTTGATGAGTAGATTGTATGGCTTATTGGTGTATAAAACAGAGTTCAGAAGGGATGACCTACAATTTATATTTAAAATGTAAGAGTAGGATCTGGAGAGATGCCTCAGCGCTTAGAGCACACACAGCCTTTGCAGAAGGCCTGAGATGAATTCCCAGCGTTTATATCAAGCAGTTCACAACAGCCTGTAACTCCAACTCCCCAGGTTCCTAACACTCTCTTCTGGAGTCCCTCATGTGTACATACTCCACACATATATACACAAAATTAAAGATAAAATCTGAGAAAGTCAGAAACTTGAAGTAGTTCTGGTTCCAAGCCTTTCAAATAAGAGATACTTAATTTTTGCTAACTAAGCTCAATTGGAGCTTTTCTATAGTGTAGGAAAGCTTGATTGTGGCATGAAAATTTACTCATCTGGTCCTTGAGTGTCCCATCTTTTCAAAGAATTTCTAATAAATACATTGTGAGGGAGGAAAACATTTAGACGATTTCTCCTGCTGTTCAACTTACCTTCCCTCTCATTCTGTTTCTCACGTGTTTTTGGCCTACAACCCTGAACATAACCTCTTCCTCAATTTCTAATCTACCCAGTCACTCAACCTAAGAGTCATTTGAATGCCTTCTTCCTTCTCTTTCTATTATCTAACAGGTAACTAAGAATTATATATTATCTTCCCTTCTTTTTTTTTTTCTGGACTGATGTTATACTTCTTGGGCCTTTATAGTTTTTCACAGAACAACTCCCATCATCCCTAGATGTTATCTTTGATCTCTACCTTTTTGACAGCCCTACCCAATTTTTTTTTTTTACATACCTGCAAAAATGTATCTTACCAAAGTTGCAAATTTGTACTTTCCTACTAATAAATACTTATAGGTAGGACTTTTTTTTATTGATAGCATTTGCTCTTTAACATTTTCATACATTATATAATACATTCTGACTACCCTCATTCCCTAACCTCTCCTATTTCCTTCCTTTCCTGTCACTATTCCCTTCTACAAGTCTCTTTACCACATTCATGTTCTTTTATTCTGTGTTGCAATCTTGATTTTAACAAGGGCTGTTGGTGAGACTGTGGGTTTAGAACTATCAATTGGTACCTGGTGGACACATCTCTGGGTGTACAACTTAAGACAATGACCAATTCAACTCACCTAGACTGTCTTAGTAGCCAATAGAATAGCAAGGAGGGTAGAATCCATGAGCTTCTCCAATCCATGATCCGCTGTTGACAGGTCTAGTCTTGTGTTACCTACAGTAAACTCAACTGTAGGTGCTTTGACATCATGTTTGAAATGACTGTCATGCTTTAAAGATAGAATTTTGCAGCCTTTATCCATATTTCTATTGAGAACCTTAGAGATGGTGGTGCAGCTATTATGTTTAGGGCCGAATTCTCAACTGTCACTTATTCTCAGAACCGTGAGCAGCTTGAATCACTGCATTCACAAAGCCTTTCACTGAAAAGAAAAGCTTCTCTGTCAAGCCTGGGAGTAGCATTTGTCTATGAGTGTAAGTATAAATATTTAGAAGGAATTTTGACATTATATAAATGTGACTAAAGAATAGCATTCAATTTGCTTATATAGCCTTACTCTCCTCATCATGGGTTATTTTAATTTTTGACATAAAATATTAAAGTATTTTTATATAAAATATATTTATAATTTGATTACAACATTTTTCTTTTTTTCCCCTCCAAGCCCTTCTGCCTACTCCTTTGTACCCCTCCCCACTCTCCTTCAAATTTACAGCTTTTTAAAATAATTATTATTACATGTATATCTGTGTATATACACATATATATTCCTAAATACAACCTGGTCAGTCTGTATAATGTATGCTTTCAGGGTTGATTTTTGGCACCGAACAACCAATTGTTGTGCTCTTCCCTGGGAAAGGTCCTCTCTCCCATTCCCAGCTTTCCTCATTTGCCTTGCCCTTTGTGTAGCTCTTTGTGTAGAGTTGAGGCCTTACGGGCTTTTCTCCATCTAGTTTGTTTGTTTGTTTGTTTGTTTGTTTGTTTTTGCCATTATCCTTGTTCAATGCTCCCTGAGCATTAGGGGTGGGAATGTTTTGTGGATGTATAAAGCAGGGATCCACAACTCTGCAACTTGGTTAGATGTGGTTGAAGTAAAGGTCTCTGTTACAAAGAGAAGTCATCCTTGTTCAGTCTACACTTGGGCAGTCAAGTTGGTAAGACTTCGTGGGTATAGATTCTGCTCTTGTTAGGAGATGCAGCCTCACAGTAAGCTCCCTGATCCTTTGGTTCTTACAGCCTTCCCACTCCGTCTTCCACAATGGTCCCCGAGCCTTAGGGGTGGGGGATGTGCTGTGGATGTATCTATTAGGACAGGGATTGGATCCACAACTCTGCATTTTGGTTGGTTGTGGTTGTAGTAAAGGTCTCTGTTGCAAAGAGAAGTTTCTTTGACGAGGGGTGAAAACTCCACTTCTATATGGGTTTACCCCCTTAAAAATACTGGGCACATCTTGCCAGGTATGCTGGTCTCATAATTTTTACGGTTCACAGATGGGTAAGACCACTAATGCCCTTTCTCTCCTAGTAGCCTGCACAGCACCTTCTGGGACTAGAAAAATCCAGCCAATCAGGAGAAAACTTCTAGTTCAGTCTCACTTGATTTTTCTATATCTTATAATCAAGATATATGCTGTGTTCATCACTAGGGTCTCCTCAAGCAGTAGGACAACTAAGAGAGATGGTAAGAGCTGATTTTACAAGGCCTCTGGGGGTGCTTCCTGAGTGGTGAGGTATCCCACACCCAGCACGGTGTTTTTATTTTTCTTCAACACACTATGGATTTTAGGAACAGAACTATCTTAATAATACCCTTAAGTAGATAATTTTTCATTGCAGTTGGCTCTGTTCATATACAAGGACTCATATATCTTTACTTCTCTCCCAAATATGGATATCAGTTCATTGTATTGTCTTTACATGTTTTATGTCTATCTTAAACAATATTTTACAGAACTCCAGAGCAAGGTTTAGAATCTATTTATTTATTTGTTTTTATTTCCTTTTTAATTAGATTTTTCTTTATTTACATTTCAAATGTTATTCCGTTTCCTGGCTTCTTCTCTGAAATACCTCTGTCCCATTACCCCTCTCCCTGCTTCAGTGAGGGTTTTCCCCCACCCACTCACCCACTCTCGATGATTCCTTGTCCTGGCATTCCCCTATACTGGGGAATCCAGCCTTCACAGGACCAAGGGTCTCTCCTCCCATTGATGTCCAACAGGGCCATCCTCTGTTACATATGCAACTGGAGCCATGGATCCCTCCATGTGTACTCTTTGGTTGCTGGTTTAGTCCCTGGGAGCTCTGGGGGGTCTGGTTTATTGATAATGTTGTTCTTCCTATGGGGTTACAAACCCCTTCAGCTCCTTCAGTCCTTTCTCTAAGTCCTCTATTGGGGACCTTGTGCTCAGTCTAATGGTTGGCTGTGAGTATACACCTCTGTACTTGTCAGGCTCTTGCAGAGCCTCTCAGGAGACAGCTATATTAGGTTCCTGTCAACATGCACTTCTTGGCATCCACAATAGTGTCTGGGTTTGGTAACTATATGGGATCGATCCCCAAGTGGAGCTCTCTCTGGATGGCCTTCCCTTCAGTCTCTGCTCCATACTTTGTCTCCCTATTTGCTCCCATGAGTATTTTATTCCCCTTTCTAAGAAGGACCAAAGCACCCACACTTTGTTCTTCCTTCTTCTTGAGTTTCATACGGTCTGTGAATTGTATCTTTGGTATTCTGAGCTTCTGGGCTAATATCCTCTTATCAGTGAGTGCATACTATGTGTGTTCTTTGGTGACTAAGTTACCTCACTCAGGATGATATTTTCTAGTTCCATCAATTTGGCTAAGAATTGAATGAATTCATTGTTTTTAATAGCTGAGTAGTACTCCACTGTGTAGATGTACCACATTTTCTGTATCCATTCCTCTGTTGAAGGACATCTGGATTCTTTCCAGCTCCTGGCTATTATAAATAAGGGTGTTATGAACATAGTGGAGCATGTGTTCTTGTTATATGTTGTAGCATCTTTTGGGTATATGCCCTGG